>JAKTXM010000044.1:43895-65222 GCA_030582575.1 Candida buenavistaensis | reverse complement strand
TATTTAAATTATCAACAAATATAGCAAAATATGAAGATATAGCCCCTAAATATGCCGACAATGCAACAATTTTAGTATCTATACATTGAGTCTTTTCCATTTTTTGCAACTTTTCTAGTTTTAATTTTAAATTATTCAATTCTTTTAATAACGGTATAAATTCAGGGAAGGATTGCTTAAGCAATTTTAATTTTTCATCATCTTCCAAATTTGCAATTGATCCACCAGTTTCAAGAATTCTCTGTTGTTTTGCCGATTCATTGCCTTTGTTGTCGTAAGTGTCGGCTTTTTTCTGCCAATCTTCCATCATATCCTCATCTAAATAATCATCCATTGCCAATTCTTGTAAATGTTTCTTTTGTTGCCTTAATGCTTCCTCTGTCATTTGTTTGGCGTCTTCATCATCACTGACATCGTCACCTCCATAGTAATTCTGTCTTCCTCCCCATCCTTTTTCTCCCCCCTCCTCTTCTTCCTCTTCCTCTTCCTCTTCCTCGTTTTCGACATCCTCATCTTCTTCACTGCCATCATCCATTTGCATTACTTCTTCTTCGGAATCTTCCTCCTCAGATTGATCTTCACGGCCATATTCTCCAGCTTTATCCAATAAAATCTTTTCTCTATTCTCATTAAATGCATCAACTTCATCTAGTTCAACATCTTCTTCCTCTTGTCTATTTCTTCTAGCCATGTCTCTTGAAGAACTCATCTCTAATTTTTTTTTTTTTTTTGTTTTATTTTTTTTTCACCTGCTTCCCGCGTACTTTTATGTAAACGTGATGAGCCTGATCTTGAAAAAAAAAAATAATAAAAAAAAAAATAAAACAAAACTACATACGTAAACAGTAACACAACAATGTCAAATCGATTGGATTCACTAACTCCTAGAAAACCACCATCATCAAGTTCAGGCACAAAAGCCACACTGAAATTTAAACCTAAAGTGGTCCAACGTAAATCAAAAGAAGAAAGAGCTAAAGTTGCACCAACAATCAAACAAGAACAATCAGAAAGACAACCATCCACTAGAGGTAGAGGAGGGGCACGAGGTGGGCGCGGAGGAAGAGGCGGACGTAAAGATTATGTTGGTACTCATATGATATCTAATGGATTTTTATCAGCGGGTGCTGTATCCATTGGTAATTCAAGTGGTTCAAAATTAGGATTAACTAATGATTTGGTATATAATGGAAATGGAGAATCTTCATCTACTACTCCTGATTTTATCACCAATTTGAAATTAAAGCAAAAAGAAGCAACACCTGGATTAGATTCTGACGATGCAGAAGAAGAAGAAGAATTCGATCCTACTAAAATTAATATGACTCAACGATACCGATTTAATGAAGAAGATACGGTGTTGTTTCCTGTTCGTCCATTTAGAGATGATGGAATTCAAAGAGAAGTTCCAGAGATTACACAAGCATTTGTTAAACAAGAGAATACAGAAAGCATTGAAAGTACACCTATGCCTATTTCGTTAACTCAAAGTCGAGAAACAACGGTTAAAAGTGAACCAATTGAACAAAAAATTGAACAAATTAAAGAAACAAAATCTAAGCTTGAAAGTAAAATGGCAAAAGGTGGAGATCTGTTTGAAATTGATGAAACTAATAAATTAATTACAGACCATCAGCAAATTTTAGACGTGTTGACAGGAAAATTTGATAAACTTTCTACTAAGGTACAAATAAAGCGAGAGAAAACAGAAGAAGAAGAAGAAGATGGTATTGAGATTGAAGAGGAAAAACAAATGGAAGAAAAAGACGATAAATATATTTTGTTTCAACTCCCAAAACATTTACCAACTTATGATGAACCACCTAGAATTGTTAAATTGGAAGAAGGAGTAGAAAAAATGGATGAAGATGAAGCAGCAAACATAGAAGAAGAAAAGTCACAACTTGCTAGAAGTAATCAAAAACTTTGCGGACAAATAGGTAAAATTAATATTCATCAATCAGGTAAAATCACTATTGATTTAGGCAATGGTATTCGATTGAATGTAACTAAAGGTGCACCAACTGATTTTTTACAAGAATTAGCCATGATTGAAATGGAACCTCCCAGAACAGATGATCAAGAAGAAGATATACAAATGGTAGATGATACTGGTCGATCTATTAAAGGGAAAGTCGTACGTTTAGGAACAATTGAAGATAAAATTATAGCAACTCCTTTTATACGTTAAAATATAGACAACCATTTTTTTTTTTTTTTTTTCTCTCCTTGCAACCAAAAGCTAATGGATGAACAAGAAGAAGAACTTTCCTTGAACGTTGATAATCAAAGAATCTTATCAATAGATGTAAAAGGCTCATCTTTTGGTGCTTCAACTCTTGATTTTGAATCAAGAATATTGAATTTATTCGAAGATTGTCAAGCAAATCACCCCGATGTATATGTTGAAACAATCATTGATGATTTTAAACCAACAATTATATTTATCAGTTCCAGATCTATTATGCTGGTGATTACCAGATTAGAAGCATTGAAAGAATTATATCAATTTCAATTAACCATAAAAATTGTTGCTGATTTTACAAAGTTTGATGCACAACGTTTGATCGAGTCCTTTTATAGTATCCCGGGACATAATAACATAGTACTGATTCTTTCTACATCTGCTTTGAAATCCCCAAACTCAAAACTTGTCGTATGTATATAGCCTGCGTTTTTCAGTTTTGTCTTTTTTTTTTTTTTTGTTTTGTTTTAACTAACCTAACAGATGGGAACTATCAATGCCCTATGGTCAGGGGTGGCCGATTTTGTCGACTCATCATGTAACGGGATTTCAGATTTAGTGAACACTATCAGTTTTTGTACATTTAAGGATTTTATGTTTATTGATGTCGACCTGTTATACTCTCTTCAGATGTTATCCGATAGAAGAAAAGC
Source organism: Candida buenavistaensis (assembly GCA_030582575.1). NCBI lineage: Eukaryota > Fungi > Ascomycota > Pichiomycetes > Serinales > Debaryomycetaceae > Candida > Candida buenavistaensis. The sequence continues at coordinate 62,324 of JAKTXM010000044.1, read as the reverse complement.
ATCGACTATTAGTTTGAAATCCCAAAAAAAGTCACTTTTTGATTTGTTAAACTATACACTGACTAGAGAGGGCTCAAAGCTACTTAACGATTGGGTTAGAAAACCATTAGCTGGTTTGTCTCAAATCATGGAACGGCAGCACATGGTTCGGGTTTTGAGTAAATCTCAGAATAGGGAAATAAAGTCTAACATCAAGAAAAGCTTAAAGTTTACAAATAATATAATATCAACAATTGCAGGACTACAGGCCGGGAAAAGAGTTTGGAAACATTGGAAAAGTCTTGTAGAATTCTTGCACCATGTAGTTAATTTGATAAAACAAATCCGACTTTGTTTCGAAGATATACCTGAAATATTTGCATTGTTTAACGACACAGTTTCATTAGAGTTCATAAACTTACAAGATTTTATTCTTCTGTATGTTGAACCAGTAACTTCTGAAGAAGACAACATAGTTAGAATAATAAACAACGTTGATGAAGAGCTCGATATATTAAAAGCACAGTACAGTAATCTTGAATCGATATTACAAGAGACAACTAGAGAAATAGCAGCAAAAATTGAAAATGAAGTACTTAATACAGTTTACATTCCACAACTTGGTTTTTTGGTTTCTCGAGAAGAAGATGTCCAACTAGAAAATGAAACTTTTATGCCAAACGACTGGCAAGAAGTGTTTAGAACCACCACTAACATTTATTACAAATCAGAAGAAGTTTGTTTATTGGATGAAAAATATGGTGATATCTACACTTTAATAAATGATCGAGAAATTGAAATTATTCAACATATACTTGATAAAGTATTAGAGTATGAAGAGCCAATTATTCATATATCACGCGCTGCCGTTCAACTTGATTGTTTATGTAGTTTAGCAGAGGCTTCACAATTGAATAACTATACATTTCCTGAATTCACTGAAGGAAATGATTTAGAAATAATTCAAGGTAGACATCCCCTTGTTGAAACTCACCTGGCATTATTTGTCCCAAATGATACCGCCTTTAACCGTGAAGAACTGATCATGGTAGTCACTGGAGCTAATTTATCTGGAAAATCCATCTACCTTAACCAAACGGCATTGATTGTTGTTATGTCTCAAATTGGCTGTGCTGTGCCAGCAGAAGCAGCTAAGATTGGTATTGTTGATAAACTATTGACTAGAATTCTGTCACGTGAATCTCTTGATAAACACCAAAGTACTTTTGCGATTGATGTATATCAAATCTCAAAATGTATTTCATTAGCAACTGATAAATCATTGATTATTGTTGATGAGTTTGGGAAAGGAAGTGATCCTATTGATTCAACATCACTATTTGGCGGAGCTTTAAAATATTTTGAAGAAAATGCCAATTGTCCAAGATGTATATTTTCTACTCATTTTGTGGATCTCTTTAAGGATAATCATTTGCAAGCAATGTTTGAAACATCTAAAATTAAAATGGTGTCAACCGATATTATTTTGGAAAAGCAAGATCATTTGGAAAACATAACATACCTTTATAAAGTTAAACCTGGTGTTGCCGATAAAAGCTTTGGAATTTATTGTGCCAGTATTTGTGGTATTCCTAGAACAGTCATTAAAAGAGCGGAAACTATTGCTGAAATGTTAGATAGAGGAGACGACATAGCACATGAATTATCAAAATTGTCAGATCAAGAAGAAAGTGAATACGCCGCTGCAAAACTAGTGGTAACAAAGTTTCTAAGAATTGAATTTAATGATGAAGAGTTGTCTATGAATGATTCTATACGCTATATATCCAAATTTGATGAGATATTTGATTCTTAATTGCCAATCAATTTGGCTGTCAAAGATTCCAAATCTTCTAAAGTTTCAGGTTCATCATACTCAACAAAGTCGTCAGTTGATTTCTTTTTGCCATCTTCTTCGAACCATTTACGTTTCTTAGAACTTGGTTCTTCAACTTCGTCATATTCCATATCACGGTCCAAATCAGGTACAGCTATTGGATAGTTATCGTCACTGGAAAAGTCATCGTCCTCTTCTCTCATTCTTCTTTCAATTTCCTTTCTTTTTCTTTTCTTTTCCTGTCTCTTTTCTTTTTCAACTTTTTTATCAGCAAGATCCGTTTCTTTCATTGCTTCTCTTTCCTTTTCAACAAATTGTTCCTTTTGCTCCTTGGCATCACCAGCTTTAATAAAATCATCTTCGTCTTCTAATTCATAAATAGCATGTGCAACACCATCATCATCAAATTTGAGTTTTGTAGGATTACCTTTCGCAGCAAGGGTAGCTTTCCTAGAAAGCGCTTTCTTGGCTTGTCTTTTTGAAGCTGGAACTGTCAAATCTGGAAGGTCTTCTTCAATTAATTCGTGATCTTGCCTTTTTACAGTCATGAAATCTTCCTCTTCACTTTCTTCACCACCATTGGCTTTATTTCCAGTCATACTCAAATAATGATCAGATAAAATAGTTTGATTCTTTCTTTCAAACATTCTATCATATTTAGTTCTTACTTTCTCCTTCTCCTTACTGACTTCACCATCTTTATCTGTCTTTGCCAATTCAATCAATTTTCTAGATGCATTCTTCTTCTCTTTATTTGATTCTCCGCCTTTTATTTTAATTTTTGGCGCTCCCGGTAACCCTAAAGATGCCGCAAATGCCTCAGCAGGCAAATCCTCGACTTTAAATACATCTTTATCCTTTTGAATGTAAATAGATTTAAAATATGCAATAAACGCTCTTTGTCCTAAATTCTTCATTGTTGGATCTTTAAAACATAATGATTGTAATTGGGGCCTAATAGATTTCTTTGATTTTTGTTTTATATTCATCATTTTCGGTTCAATATTATGAATATTTAATCTTTTTAACATACCTTCTTCTTCCAGGGGCAACAACATTAATAAGGATTTCCCCTGTCTTCCAAAACGTGCAGAACGCCCAACCCTATGTACATATGTGGCTGCATCTTCAGGACAATCAATTTGAATGACCCAATCAATAGCTGGAAAGTCTAAACCTCTCGCCACAATATCAGTAGCAAAAAGACATGCATGCTGAGCTTGAGAAAACTTCATTGTTGTTTCCAAACGCGATGTTTGCTTATGACGACCATATAATTTCATTAACGAAATACCAGGTTGTAAAGTACGGAACGTTTCATATGCATATTGGACCTGTTTAGAAGATGAAAAGAAGACCAACATTTTACTTTTCAAGTGCGATTTAATAAATGACCATAAAACATCCAATTTCTCATCTAATGGTATTTTTACATAATATTGTTCTAAAGATTCAGGGGTTGCTGATATTTCTTGATCACTGGATACACCTATTTTTTTAGGATTAGTCAATGACAATCTCGCTAAATCTTTAACACTTTCAGACTGAGTTGCTGAGAATAATAAAGTTTGTCTTGTAGTAGGCAAATGACTCACAATGTTATCAATTTGTTTCTTGAACCCCATATCTAAACATCGGTCCGCTTCATCTAATACCAATACTTGCAAATTGGAAGTTTCCATACCAACGGCCTCATTCAAATGTTGTGATATTCTACCAGGTGTACCAACGAGTATATTCATTCGGGAAACTCTATCTTTTTCAAATTGAACATCCTTCCCACCAGTAACTAAACCCGCTGAAAATGAATTGTATTTCCCAATTTTGGTTAAAACTTCAAAGATCTGTACTGCTAATTCTCTAGTAGGCGACACAATCAAAGCTGCTAACCCATCATATTCTGTAATTTTATTTCTAATCAATGATTCTATAGTAGGTACTAAAAATGCCAATGTCTTTCCTGACCCAGTACGTGCTGTACCCATTAAATCTTCTCCTTTTAATGCAATAGGAATGGTTTTCTTTTGAATATCTGTTAATGAAATAAATTTTGCTTCCTGTAATCCTTTCATTGTGTTTTCAGTAATTGGAAGATCACTAAATTGAGAGATTGAAACTTCATCGGTTTTTGGGTCATAGTTATCTATTCTTTCCTGTAATTTGGCTAATTCTTCTTCTTCTTTTAAACGATTAACCTTCCTGGTTGATTTTTTAACTTGTTTGGTTCCTTTTTTCTGGTTCCTTGCCATGGTTCATAAGTGGTTTGAAAGAGAATTCTTAAATAAAAAAAAAATAAAAAAAAAAAAAAAAAAATAAATGAATCTCATCTCTCTGCGTATAAATTTCAATACATTACGTATATACAGGAACAACATTTAATATTAGAAGTTCAAAATCTTTGAATATTGTAGACAAAGATCTCCATATTTATCTAAATGCTGGTTATTTAACACATCAAAGCAAAGATTACCTTCTGGGATATCATATTTTTCAACAATACTGTCGAATTTGGTCTTTAAATCATTGACAGAAGAACGGTTATTTATTTCAATTTGTATTAGCAATCCTCGGAAGTTACCATGCAAAAACACATTGGAAGTTCTAATACATAAATTGCCATTTTCTAATTCATAAATCTGACCGCCATCTCCCTTGATTAACTGTCGTTGTACCCATAAACTTTGTAATTTCGCACCTACAAAAACATCAAATCTATCATTCAACCCTGTCGTTGCACCTTTATATAAATGTTCATTTGGGATACTCAAACCATTTAAATGACCCAATTCTCCAACTTCTTCTTCAATTGAGTTTGTAAAAACCCCTGCTGATTTCCCATTGATTAAAGTGATTGTCGAATCATGTAAATAAGAAGGTGACCAAGTAAATAAAAATTTTGATTCAAGTGCTTGTGTGTGTGTCTCCACTAAATCTTGAGGAATTGAGTATTGATTATTTCTAAATATTTTAAAATTGAAATTCCATTTACCTTTAGTGGTTGGTAATTCATTTGATATTTGATCATGGAATTGAGTTATTGTTTCAGGTGTTGCTTTCTGAACTAGAAGAACTCTGAATTAGTTAGTATATATTCTACTGAATATATAGTTCAATTTGACATACGCTGTAACCATTTTGTATTCAAGAACGTGAAAATATTTGTTGTTGAATAAATTTGGGATATACCACACGACAAAGAAATCTCTTCTCTTCTTCCTCTTTGAAAAAAAAAAAAAAAAATTATTCTTACATCATTAAACACAACAGGAACATTGAAGAGATGACAAGTTCAAAAATATCCCAACAGGCTATTTTTATAGGTGCAAATAAACAAAATTATGTTTCTGATTACAATCCTAAAAACAACATTATAGCTTTTGGAGCTGGAAATACAATTGCACTTTGGAACCCATTAGATAAAAATCATATTGGAGTATACTATACTTTGAAAAAACATACTAAAGAAGTTACTGGAGTTAAATTTATTCCAAACACTCAATTTCTTGTGTCTATTAGTGAGGATCATAATGTAAATATTTGGAAAGAAAATGGAAATGTCTATGAGTTTGTTCAATCATTAACTGAACATACTCATTCGGTCACCTGTATTGCAGTTATTAATGAAAATGTTTTCATAACTGGTGGAGCCGATAATAATATAATTGTTTGGGTTTATAATAACGGAAACCAACAATACGAATTTGGCGATAAATTTCAAGTCAAATCCAATTACTACCCATTGACATTAGCAATTCAAGATATTGAACCTGATAACTATTTAATAGCTGTGGGCGGTACAACTAGCGTCATTTATATTTACACTTTTGAATTGAAAAATGGAAAAGTTTTTACGTTGACTAAAAATACCGAATTGACTGGACATGAAGATTGGATCAAATGTCTTCAATTTGTAACTGAAGAACAACACAAAAATTACATATTGGCTAGTGGATCACAGGATAGATACGTCAGATTATGGAGATTGAAAACGAATGATTTAATTGATGATTCAGATGAAGATCCTTCTAAATTGGTATTATTATCAAATAAACAATATAAATTTGAATTGCCTAACAAATCGAGAGCTGCTTTTAGTTTTGAAGCATTAATTATGGGACATGACGATTGGATAAGTGGATTGAAGTGGCATCCAAGGCGCACCGACAATAATACAGAACATAAACTCCAATTGTTAACTTGCACTGCCGATACTGCTATGATGATTTGGGAAATGGACCAAGATTCAGGAATATGGGTGTGTGTTAGTCGATTAGGTGAAATGTCAGTCAAAGGTGCATCTACTGCAACAGGTGCATCTGGGGGATTTTGGTCATGTTTATGGTTTATTCACCCTGTTACGTTAGAACATTATATTTTAGCAAGTGGTAAGACAGGTTCCTTTAGAGTCTACAAATCCGATGATGGGGCTCAATCATTTGAAAGTGTTTTAGGTATAACTGGTGCAGTTAAGGATGTTAATGACATTATGTGGTCAAGCAAGGGTGATTATTTTGTTGCAACATCTTTAGATCAGACAACTAGACTTTATGCTCCATGGAAAAAAATAGGATCCACATCATGGCACGAATTTGCAAGACCTCAAATTCATGGCTATGATATGATTTGTTATGATAATATATCGCCTACCAAATTTGTTTCTGGAGGAGATGAAAAAATACTACGCGTCTTTGAAATGACAGAATCTATTAATAAATTGTTACAGAATTTATCTGGAATAGAAGTAGTTAGCAAGGATGTTGATTTACCAGTGATTGCATCTTTACCTGTTCTAGGTTTATCAAATAAAGCAGAGAATCAATTAGAACAAGGAGATCCCCAAGAAGTCGAAGATGACGAAACACCAGAAAAAGCAGGAAATGACATATTAGCTTCACTTGATCAACCTCCAGTTGAAGAGTACTTACAAAGATATACATTATTCCCTGAAGTAGAGAAGTTATATGGTCATGGTTATGAAATAAGTTGCTGTGCAACTTCACCTAGTGGAAAATTGATTGCATCTGCATGTAAATCAAATAATGTGAAACATGCCGTAATTAGGGTTTTCAACGTAAGTAAAGATTATCAACAAAGTACACAAGTTCTTCTGGGTCATAATTTGACCATTTCTAGTCTTGAATTTTCTCCAGACGGTAAATATTTAGTGGCTGTTTCAAGAGATAGACAATTTAGTTTATGGGAAGTTATCAATGAACAAAATGCCGAGTTCAAACTAATTGAATTAAATCCAAAAGCTCATGCAAGAATTTTATGGGATTGTTCGTGGTTACCAGTCAATGATTATTTTACCACCGTTTCGAGAGATAAACAAATCAAATTGTGGCATGTTGAAGGTGATAATGTACAAATGATTACTTCAACGAAATTGGAAGAGCCTATAACTTCTGTTTCTGTTTTCAAAGGTGATTTGATGAACAACCAAGCCATAGTTGCTACCGGTTTAGAAGATGGTACTATATATACTTTTGTTGTGGACATGACCAAACCAGAATTCAAACAAGTTATAAAAATTGATACCTCTATAACTCCGTCAGATAGAATTGAAAAATTAAGTTTTAGCAACAAAGTTCATGATGGTAAGTTGCTTTTAGGGGTTGGCAGTAAAGACACATCTGCACGTTTATATAGCATTGATAAGAGTTTATTTATATAAGTTTATAGAGATTAGAAAAATATTTAAATGAGTGAGACACGCCCCAAAGAATCGACACCCACATCTCCATGACAACCCTCTCCCCTCCAAAACAAAAAAAAAAATAAAATAAAATACCAAGAACTTATACATACATATATATATATATATAACTCACAAACTATACTTTTTCTACTTGTACACATATCATGACAGAACATAATCCAAGAGGAATATTACGAAACAGACCTGACGAATATTTAGATGAACACGAAGTTCCAGACAAATTGGATCGACTGGAAGTTATTAAAAACACTCGATTGAATGCACAATTAAACTCGGAACGTTCAAAGGGAGATGAAATAAGAGCCAAAATAGCTGAAAAAAAGAAGGAACAAGGTATTAACCCTGATTCTGTGCCTGATCATTTGAAATGGGACGAATTGAATTTATACAAGAATGAACAAGAAAAAACCGCAACTATGAAAATAGATGAACCTAAAACACCGTACGAAGGTGGATTCAACCCAGAAGGTGAATATTATAAAGATGATGAAGAGGAGACTGGCGGAGCTGATGTAGATGATATTCCGGAATTTGAATTGGGGGAGGGGGAATTCGATAAGTTGCCTACAGCCACGCTGGGATCACTCCATGGAGGACAAGTTATTAAAGATCATGATCAAGAGGAAGAAGAAGAAGATGATGATGAAGAAGAAATAGTATTAACAGCGGAGGAGAAGCATAAAAAATTTGAAGAAATGAGAAAACAACATTACCACATGAAAGGATTACCTTTAAAACAAAAAATAGATATAAATGATGATGAGTAGATAATTTCACTTGCTTGATTGTTTATTAAATAGTACTTTTGCATTTTTCTATATACGCTAAAATATCCATTTAATTAAAATATTTCAAGTAAGAAGCGTTTAAAGAACCAGCGGCAATTAATTCTTTTGCAACCTCAGTTAATGTAGCTTTAACAGAAGCACCATCAGCATCTTTAACTTTACCAGCAACTTCACCCAATTTAAGATCATCAAATTTTTCAATCAACACATCAACATCAGCATCAATATCAGCAGATTTGGCAGCATCACCAAAATAATCAGTATCTTTGACAGCAGATCTGACAGCTCTCTTGTTCTTTTTCTTAGCGGCTTTAGCAGCTTCTTTAGCTTTCTTAGAATCAGCTTTAGATGCAGCAGCTTCTTCAGCAGCTTTCTTAGCAGCAGCTTCTTCAGCGGCCTTTTTAGCAGCAGCTTCTTCAGCAGCTTTTCTTGAACCGGATTCCTTTTCCCATTTCTTAGCCGCTTTTTCCTTTTTGGCTTGGTCTTTGAACAATTTGATTCTTGGATCTTCAGCATGTGCTCTTTCAACTATCTCAATAATTCTCTTGTTATCATCTTGCTTCAATTTCTTTCTATTAGCAACATTCTTACGTTCAATATAACGTTTATGATCTCTATTGGCTGTATCATCTGGAACATCTTCATCTTTAAATTCAAATGTTTTCCAAGAATCAAATCTACCCCAGAAACTGTAGAATGCATCAAGTTCTTCTTTAGTACTTTCTAAAGTACCCAATAATGGAACTGGTTGTTTAGTAGAAAATCTAGATTCACTTTCAAATACGGGACCCCAAGCTTCAAAGAAATCATATTTACTTTTAGGTGCTGGTGGTTTTGGATCATTTTCAACATCAACAGAATCATATTGTTTTCTTTTAGTTGGATCCAACATAACTTCAAATGCTTTTTGAATGATTTTAAAAAATCCATCATTTTCTAATCCTCCACTTGCTGATTTTTTATCAGGATGATGTTTCAAAACTTGTTTTCTATGAGCTCTTCTAATCTGATCTTCAGTGGCTTTACTTCTTAAATGAGAGATACCCAAAACAGCATATAAATTGGCAGTTTTCCATTCTCTTGGATCATGTTCTAATAATTCTTCACTTTGTTCTTCATCTCCTAAATCTTCATCTTCGTCAACTTCAATTTGTTTAACGTTTTTTTCAGCTTCTAATTTTTCAAATTCAGACCAAGTGTGGCCACGTAAAGTTCTGGATGCATGGGCCAAGAAATAACGACCAACTGGTTCAATTGGACGACGCACTGGAGTAGAGTACTTGGAGACGGCTTTGAATCCGTCAGTACTACCTGATGGTAAGACGATAGACATGGTTTCTGATGAGGTTATCTGATAAGTTGAAAAAATTTTTTTTTATTTTTTTTCCTTCTTCTTCTCAACAGTGATGGAAGAAAATGAGTAGTGCACATTAATTATTCTATACAAATTATGTTTAATTAGATTCTTTAATAGCAGACATATCTAAAACTTCAATGGACCCTTCACCTTTACCTATTTTATTACTACCATCTGAATTCTCAATTAAATTAACTAATACTCTATAGTTTATAGGATCTATAATACCAACAATCTCATATTGTTTCCCATTATTATCTTGTTCCACAATTTGATCAATATTAGGTTTTATATCTTCTTCAAATGTCTTTAGGTACGCTTTCTTAGATAAAACAATCCTTACCTTCATTTGAGCTCTGGCAATGGGAATGATTTGTTTTTCAACTAACAATTTAATTGCATCTAATGCTTGAATCTTGGTTTGTTTAGTAGGATTCAAATGAAATTTCACTTCATTCAATGCTTTTTCAATCATGCTTGGTGGATATCTTTTTTTGGATCTTGGATTTATACATTTTGTGGATATGATATTTAAAAATTCATTTTGTTTTTGTTGTAAATTTGCATTCCTTTCCTTTTCATGCAATTGAATTTCCCCTTTATTTAATATCTCCATTATAATCTCATCTTGATTAGTAGTACCAAAACTCTTTTGTAAATCGTCATTATTGGCAACTTGACCCTTGGATACATTAATGAAAACTTGTGGAATTTGTAAAACTTCATCTAGATCTTTTTCGACTTTCAGTCTCCAATCTTGGACTTTATTTTGATAACATGCAATCTCAAACCGTTTTTTACCCTTCTTCATACGTACTAGAGATACATTCGTAAGTTTGATTTGACTATTCGGTTGGTTAATAACGGCCATTGTGTCTGGAGATGAAGAAAAGAGATGGAGTCTACCAATGACTAATAAAAAAAAAAAAAAAAAAAAAAAAAAAAAAAAAAAAAAAAAAAAAAAAAAAAAAAAAAAAAAAAAAAAAAAAAAAAAAAAAAGAAAAAGAATATAGAGAAAAAAAAATTACAAAGAATCAAAACCACAGCCAAATTTGTATAAAACCAATGCAAAAGCAATGGTGGTAGACTTTAGTAACCCTTAATTTATCCGGGGTTGTTTACTCTTAAATAATCTTGTATATTTGAAACATGTAATAAAATTTTTATTTGTATTTGCAGCTTGAATATGTACGGTTATACAAAAGGAACCTAATACCTGTTCTAGTTATCCTGTTTCGTTATATTTATTCATCATCGTCATCACCATCTTCGTCTTCTGCAAGAATCTTAGGTTTAACATCTTTCCATAATTTACCTTTGTTGTGTTGGTCCCACCAATTGGTTACGGCAACATCAAAAAACCCTTGGAAAACAAAAGCACCGGCAAAAATGGTACCGACATAGATTGAGTTTCTTTCAAGTAAACGTCCAAGAACAGTCTATTTGGGAAGTTGTTAGTATTATATTGACAATAATATTGGTGTCACACAAGCGTACACGATCCGCTTGTCTCCACAGTAAGTTAACAATTAGTAAGCTATTTCAAGCTCGGTTTATAACGATACACATACCAACATCTTTATTTGTATTTTGTTAGTTATCAAGCTCTTAGGTTAAGTAGTTTCTCGTTATTTTTTTTTTTTTTTTCTCTTTTTCTTTCTGGTCAAATTATTTTTCACTGTAAATTGATTGGTTGTATTTTGTATACAGGATTATTATAATGACTGCAAATATGATGTGAATTAAATAAACAAAATATCAAAATTAAGTATTACTCTATATATTTTTAAATTCTAACCTATATATACTTTATCTTAAACAAAAAAGAATCCAACCAATGCAACTAATCCGAAAAATGAAGTGGTTTTAGCAATTTCAACAGCTCCATTATTTTGACTGACTTGAATAGAGGACGAAACAGCTGTTGAAGATGCACCATTGGTTGAAATGTAAACACTTGAGTCTTTAGGTGACGAAGATGTGACTAATGTGCTTACTGTAGCTGATGGAGGAATGGAAGCACCTTGGGAACTGGTGATTGTAGTTGGTGATCCCAGACCAGTGGAGATAAATACAACCACTTCAGCAGATGGAACATGCGCCGTTGCAACGCTGCTTTCCACTGAGCTAGTTGGTGATGCAGATAAAGAGCTTGATGAGGAGGATTTAGTGGATGGGGAGGCAGCACTAGATGAACTAGATGAACTAGATGAGGCAGCAGAACTGGAGGATGCGGTGGACGATGAAGAAGATGAAGCACTAGATGGAGAGCTAGAAGAAACTTCACTGGATGAGCTAGAAGAAGCTTCACTAGAACTAGACGGAGCAGATGAACTTGTTTCTTCAGTAGATGAAGTAGAATCAGAACTTGAATCAACTGATTCACCACTTTGCAATTTCTTAACTTCACTTTTAGCTTGTTCTTCCCTTCCATTAACTTCACCATTTTCAGCTTTAATTGAAGTCCATTTACCAGATTGGTCAGAATAACTGTATTTATCACCAGAAGAATAATCAGCAACCAAGACAGATTTAATATGCATAGCAAATGGAGCTTCTGAGTAATCAGTTATACCACCAGCCCATTGAATAGTACCTTGTTCATTAGATGGATCACCACCGGCCCAAATACCTGCGTAAATAGCCATTGGAGATTGTGGGAACCCTTGAGCATTATCCTTTGGTAAAGTTCTGATCACTTGACCATCAACTGACCAAACAACTTCATCTTCCGTCCAATCAATGACATAAGTGTGGTAGTTCTCCAAAGGGTTAGAGATATCATGATACCCACCACGGTCATAAGTGTTTGTGTTACCTTTGATGAAGTAATTGGATTGCCATTGGTATGGATCACCACCAAAGAATTCTATATCTATTTCATCCAAATCATCTGATTGTAAATAAAATGACGAAACGATACCTTTACCTTCAGCAGCTTTTATCACCACTTCAACGTGACCAAACATTATATAAAAATTAGATTTGAAAGACGGATTATCAAATCTTTTCTTGATGGTTAAAGAAACACCTTCTGAGCCAGTATCGATATCACCTTGTTTGTTCCTACTTTCAAAATGGGAACCTAAACCATCATTGAATTTTTCCAAGAATGAAGATCCCAATGCTGAGACTGGGGAACAATTACTTGACTTTAATGGGTTACAAGTATCTGCATTAGCTGAAGTGAACAACAAAGCTGATGCAATGGAAGCGAGTGTGGAAAATCTCATTATTTGTAAATATATTATAATCTATTAATAGCTGTAACAAGAAGGGGGGAGGAGGGAGTTTCGCAGCTTATGATAAAATTTAGTAAGATGAGTTACTAGAAAAAGGGATTGAAAACAAAAAGATAAATAGAATATCTTGGGGTATACATACATATATATATATATATATACCTCGATAAAAACACATTAAACCCGAAAGGGGTGGAGAGTCTAGCTTATGTGTATATCGCAGATAGTCAGATCGGGGCATTGCAAGTATTTTTTTTATTTTTTTTTTCCTGTCACAATTAATTTTAGCTTTGTCTCATTTAATCACAGAATGATAATATTTACTTAAAGAGTTAAAATTATATGCAAGTATTTACATTTTATATTTAGAAACACGATAATACATTGTATTATAATTTTCCTTTTTATTGGTAAAAAAGAAAAGTCAAACAAATAAAACACGAATACTAAAAAGATTGTTTCTCGATTGTATCGAATCAACTTAACCAATTGAAATGTGATTCCATCTTGCGTCCGACATGGCTGGATTGATTGGAATCAAATACCACACATTTGTTAATGCTGCAGGGCTTATCACACGCATGAGTTCTACTTGACAACGCAAACCATGGGAACCAAACTCTTTTTTTTTTTCTCTCGCTCAGGCGATGCGTGAGTGTCACCGTTTCGATGGAAAATGTGTGAGAAATGGTGCTGGCCATCATGTACAAATCAGGAAAATAATTTTTACTCTCAATCACACTCGTTGTAAATTCATCTACCAAGTAATTGCATTTGTTGGCTACACGATCAGACACCATTCTCTATAGCTTATTTCATATTAACGGTTGTTTAGCAGAAACAAGGATGAACAACACGTAATTTTTAACTTCTTGTTTCTTTAATGTGCGTCTATTTTGTATATGTACAATTTGCTAATTTTGGCGTCTCCTGTTTAAACGAAAACGGTAAAAAAACAACAAGTAATTATGCTCATTTCTAAAGGACAGTAACTAATAATGATGACATAAGTACGCATTGGTGAAAATTTAAATTGTTATGTGCCTGATTTACAAAAAGAACTATATTTGGTGTTTACAGAATCTATATTTGGAAACTGTTCACAAAATCTTGTGACCATGAAAATGTGATACGACGGGACTGTTTTACCACCTCAAAAGCTCCTGACTAGATATGGGAATGAGTTCTATCCTTCTAGAAGAGCCCGGCTATAGCCAAAATGTAATGTTCTTTTTGGTCAAAAGATTGAGCGTTTTGTGGTAGCGCTATATAGATTTTAATATTCAATATTGTTCCTGATGACATCACTTCCCTTGTCGCTGAATTACAAATTCAAACACCTCAACTTCAACTACCACCTGTTCGTGATTCGTATTACCAAATGGACATTAACTCTTCAGTTACTAGTCCTCCCAACCGCAGTTTGACTACTTATTATATTGTTGCATCTGCTTTTCTTTCTTCCGAAACTCAGACACCCTTCAAACTTGGCTATATTGAACCATCCAACAAAAAATCATACGCTGTTGCTTAAGTTGCTCCAAAGAAACAAGCTGGTCAATTCCGTTTTGTTTTTTGATTACCGTGCCATCAATGGTGTTACTATATATATTCTCCCATGTTTACTATCATTTAGAACCCTCGTACTTGGCTCACACAACACTACTGTTTTCTCAAACTTGGATTGAAAGTCAGGCTATCATCAGCTTTGAATTCATCCTTCAACCAGACCTCACACCACTTTTAGAGTCCCTAATGGGTCTTTCCAAATTGTTGTTTTATCCTTCGGTCTTACTGATGCTCCACAAGTTTTTGGTTCTTGGTTAACGAATTTATTGAGCCAATTCCTGCTGTTCTGCCGCCTATACCTTGACGACATCTTAATCTTCCTAAAAAATCTTGCTGATTTGGTAACCCGTTGTAATACTGCATTAAGTGATTTCAAGGTACCAATTACCTAACAGTTACTGAGATGAATACTTTCTAATCCAACAATATATTTGATTTAGTTAATTACCAAAAAGTGCATAAAGCAATTGGTGTCAAATAAGTATATACCATTAAAAATGGTGTTAAATACAAGGTACATCTTGTTGCTATTAAATTAAACTCCTAATCTAAACAAGTTTCACTTTTTAACTCGGATTTACTCTTTTTTACTTGGTGTGTTGTAACAAAATTAAACTTTAGAAATAGACTAATAATGGTCACCAAAATAAACATCAGTCACGTGATATAGATTATTTGGTATGAGCACAAAACTGCATGTAAACGGAAAGGCGAAATTAAAAAAAAAAGAAATAAAAAATGAAATATATTATTAAAGTTGAATATATACAAAAGTACCCTGTCTCATAAATACTTTTTATTTTATCGGATTGTTCATTTCCAAACTTTGATTTTATAAATACTATTCATTTCAAAACCTTGAGTATTTTATCCATACTATTTTTATTAAATGTTACTATCATTTCTTCTAAATATCCCAACTATTATCGCTCACCCCGCCCCGATAACTGGATTTGACGGAGGTTTGGATGACCAACAACCAGTTATAAAGCCACCATTTAGACATTCAGACGGAACCTCAAATGATTCAGATATTGCAAAGATTTTTATTATATCGGCTATAACATTTATATCATTAATAGTTGTCATTTTGATATCGGTTACTGTAGTATGGATTGTCAAACGATCAAATCAACTATCCCAAGATGAAATAGATAGAGAGGAAGAAAACCAAGCATATTTGGAATTAAATTCAGATGAACAAGAGATATATTTCCAATCCAAGGAGTTCTTAGCAAACAGTCCGTACTTGGTTGGTGATTTGACACTCAGTCAGGAGTTATCGATACAAGAAAAGGGAATTTCTGCATTTGAATTTCAAAATGATGCTGTTCTTACTAATAATGATTTATTAATTATTAACAAATATGAGCTCAACTTTTTTCAGAGTTTTGAATGTTCTACTCAATCAAATTTACCAATCCCTATGAAGAACGAAGTTTACTATTTTGAATCCAAGATTTACTCATTACCTAATCCTGAAGAAACTATAATATCTATTGGATTAAGTATAAAACCATATCCATGGTTTAGATTACCAGGAAGACACCCCCAATCAATATGTTATGATTCAACAGGATACAGGAGATATAACCAACCATTTCCATTTACTAATGAACCACCATTTCCTAAATTGGTAGAAGGGGATGTTATTGGTGTTGGATATAGAACCAGATCAGGGACTGTATTTTTTACTCGTAATGGTAAGAAAGTTAGTGAATCAAAGATTGGTGGCCATGTCAAAAATTTCAAGATTGCAAATAATGGTCAACTTTTCCCCACTATAGGAGCTAACAATATTTGTTCAGTACATGTAAACTTGGGTCAAATGGGGTTTGTTTTTATAGAAGGGAATGTGAAACACTGGGGGTATGCACCAATTGAAGGAAATGGACCATCACCTCCCATGTATAACAAGTTCAATTCCGATATTTT
This sequence comes from Candida buenavistaensis, assembly GCA_030582575.1. Taxonomy (NCBI): domain Eukaryota; kingdom Fungi; phylum Ascomycota; class Pichiomycetes; order Serinales; family Debaryomycetaceae; genus Candida; species Candida buenavistaensis. Next base: position 45,898 of record JAKTXM010000044.1, on the reverse strand, counting down.
GTTGGAACGATCAGAAATTGATGAAAATGAATTGAGTGAAAGAGAAAATGATTTTCCACCTGATTTCTGGGCAATAAATGCAGAAGGAGAAGAAGGAACGGCTTCTCCTCCTACTATTGATCAGGATAAATTTAGTTACAATGCATACGCTGAAGATGATTCAAATGATGAGAGAATCACTCTAGCTAGTATGTTGCCTCCAGCGAAACCACCATCATATAATGAAGAGGAATTAGAAGAGGAATTAGAAGAGGGAAATTCAAGTTCGATCGTTCCATCTGAAGCGGAAGGAGATGGCGAGGTAGAGGACATTGAGAATGATTCTTCAAGCGAGCATGACAATATGGTTTTGCATGAAGATGAGAGCGAAGTTAGTAACAGTGCAGATCCAGTCGATGAACCTCGTGATGAAAGTGTGTAACAAGTGTAGACAACCAATGAGTATAGTTTGTAATTTTTTTTTTTAATAGAAGTTTTACCATGATTCCAAGAGTCAAGTTTGCCGTTATTCGGAGTCAAGTTTGTGGTGTCTCCATCTCCCCTCTCCTCTCCACATTACAAAAGTTTGTGGAACAAAACGTTGTTAAAATTATATTAGGTTATTTTTTATTTTTTTTTTTTTTTTGCTCTCAAATTTTAAACATCTCTTCAAAACAGAATACGAATTGATTGACATGATATGAGAGTGTGTCATGGTGCTATGCTTGCAAGTATCCCCCGTTCGTCCTATATTGCTGTTATAAACAATACATGACATAAGTAGTTTGTTTGTGAGTTACCCCAGTTTTTGGTTCAGGATGAGGCATTCCTGATTTTAACAGGTTTGAAAAAACTTTATTATTATGCGATTTTCTTTTAGTAAACTGTTTCGGATGGCACTAATTTAGTAAAGGCAATTTCAAATTGTAACTCTCTCCTTTCTGGATTCGCCGATTTCACTTGTTTGTGTGTGCTTTATTTTGCCCTAATAAAATTGTGGAGTTTGTTTGCAAAAGTGAAAGTAGGATTTTTACAAAACTATTTATACATATAATATTTTTTAAAATAAAAGAACCATTGTGGGGAATAACAATTTTCAAAATGCCTTATATAAATCACCTATCAATTCCTTATCAGTCCAATAAAATTTGTTTTTTTTTTTATTTTTTTTTATTAAATATATTTTAATCCAGTACTAGATACTTTAAACCAAATTGCTGCAAAAAATTATGATTCAAAAATTTACTTGTGTACCTGCTACAAACTATGATGTCATTATAGTATCAAACGGAACTCGTAGTCAAATCAAATCAAGATTAGCTATTGAGAAATATCTCAGCACAACTTATTTATACAATCTCCAGGCACTCAATTCATATTTATCGGATCTGCCTAACTTTACAGGAAAAGTCATGTTTATGTTCTTTGATAATGTTGATTACATACTGGAATTTATCTGTGATGCTATCGATCTTTATGGTAAAGTCCAATTCAATGCCATTGAAAATGCTTATTTTTCATTTGACTTTGATGAACAAATGGAAGATCTTCATTTCAACTCTATGGCTGTGATTGTGAATGATGTATTAAAAAAGACTAAATCAATGATTAGGAATGTACGTGGTGTTTATATTGATGACTTACAAATGGTTGGTGATAGAACGGTTTCTATGAAGAGATTGGTTTGTAATTATCCAGAAGTGGAAAAGTTTGTATTGAAAAGTAATACACCAATTAGATTTTAATTCAATTCTATAGGTTAAATGTATATTAGTATGACGTAAGTGTGATTCATAAATTGAAATTGACTTTTCGGTTTATCTGCACGACCAGATAGACTCCGAATATGTGGAATTGAGAAGACTATATATCATTTAAAAGTACTGAAACCAAGTCTACGGCTTACGTAAAATTCATCTTAATCGTAAATCAAATCTACGACCAAAGAATATCAGTTTGGTCGGAAATCGTGGCGTAGTATAGAATAAATAGGAGTGAGTGATCAGGGGAGAGAGCGAAAAAAA
>JAKTXM010000044.1:0-43795 GCA_030582575.1 Candida buenavistaensis | reverse complement strand
CCACTTTAGATGTAACTGATACCGGTAACGGATCATTAGACGAATTTGTTGAAAATTTCACTGATGGACAAATTCAATTTGGTTTAGCACGTGTAACTGTACCAGGTTCAGATGTTTCTAAAAATCTTTTATTGGGTTGGTGTCCAGATAGTGCCCCAGCCAAATTAAGATTATCGTTCGCCAACAATTTTGCCGATGTTTCCAAAGTTTTGAATGGGTATCATGTTCAATTAACAGCCAGAGACCAAGATGATTTGGATGTTGATGAATTCTTAAGCAGAGTTTCTGCAGCTGCTGGTGCAAGGTATTCTGTTCAAGGATCAGGTGCTAAGAAATCAACACCGACTGCACCTGCTGCAAAACCATTTGTTGCCAAACCAAGTGTTTCATCAAAACCATCCTTTGTTCCAAAATCTACTGGTAAGCCAATTACTCCAGCAAAACCAAAACCAATTTCCAAAGATGCAGGTTGGGGAGACGCTGAAGATGTCGAAGAAAGAGACTTTGATAAAAGACCATTAGAAAATGTCCCATCTGCTTACAAACCAACTAAAGTTGATATTGATCAATTGAGAAAACAAAAGTCAGATACTACAAGTTCCACTCCAAAACCATTCAAAGCAGAACCAGTGCAAAAGGATGAAGATGAACAACCAAAGTCTTTGTCTGACAGAATGAAAGCATACGATCAACCATCCGGAGACGGTAGATTGACTTCATTACCAAAACCTAAAGTTGGTCATTCAGTGGCTGATAAATACAAAGTCAGTGCTTCGGGCAATGGCGGTGGTCCTTCATTTGGTGCCAAGCCAGCCTTTGGTGCTAAACCAGGTCAATCTAACGATGATAGAAAGGATAAAGTAGTAGGTGGTTTATCAAGAGATTTTGGTGCTGAAGGTGGTAAGACTCCTGCCCAAATCTGGGCTGAAAAGAGAGGTAAGTACAAAACTGTGTCATCAGAAGAAGCTGATGCAAAACAACATGATGACGAACCTGAAGATCATCACACCGCTGATTTGGCAAAGAAATTTGAAGAAAAAGCTAAAGTTGAAGATGATGAAGCAGCTGCTCCAGTACCATTACCTACTAGAAACTTGCCACCTCCACCTGCAAGACAACCAGAACCGGAAGAAGATGATGATGATGAAGACGAAGACGAAGAAAAAGAAGACGCCACAGCAACTCCACCGGCCCCATTACCGGCAAGAAACTTGCCACCTCCACCAGTTAGACAACCAGAGCCAGAACCGGAGCAAGATAAAGAAGACGAGAAGGAGGAGGATGAAGAAGAAACCGCACCAATACCTAGCTTACCTACAAGAAATCTCCCACCAGCTCCAAAAGCTGAAGAACCAAAGAAAGACACAAAATCAGCTACCGCTGAATATGATTATGAAAAGGATGAAGATAACGAAATTGGATTTTCTGAAGGTGATTTGATAATTGAAATTGAATTTGTCGATGAGGATTGGTGGCAAGGTAAGCATTCAAAGACAGGAGAAGTAGGTTTATTCCCAGCCACTTATGTGAAATTAAATGAGGGAAAAGCTGAAGCTCCTACTCCTTCATTACCTACTAGATCAGAAGTACCAGCAGCGCCTTCTTTGCCTTCTAGATCAGAACCAAAAGCTGAATCAAAGACTGCTACAGCTGAATATGATTATGAGAAGGACGAAGATAATGAAATTAACTTTGCTGAAGGGGATTTAATTGTTGATATCGAAATGGTTGATGATGATTGGTGGTCAGGTAAGAATTCAAAGACAGGCGAAGTTGGATTATTCCCGGCAAACTATGTTGCATTAAATGAGTAGATTAAATAATAATAAAAAATCAAAATAACACACTATATTGAAGCCTATATTATAAAATCACGAGCTAGACTTTACTAACGCATATACTAAACACCACATCATTATGAATCCGGGTGCATTGTTAAAAACCCCACTGATAAACACTTCATGTATTGGGTTTTTGAAAAACTTTGATGGTGTACCTTGATTACAAATACTGTAGAATAATCCATTGGCGATTGTTATTCCTATCAAGTAAAAGATGAATCCTCTAAATGACTCTAGCGTCAATATTCCAGCACCAACTCCCAATGCCAATGCTGCAACATCGTGAATATGTTGTAATTTTTGTTTATTTGTTTCGATGCTTGGTTGATAGTAGTACTTTTGGGTGCTTGACATGATGGGTAATTATTGTGGACAAACCTTTGGTGAGCCTTGTTTGTATCGTTTGTTTGGAGAAGTTTTTTTTTTTTTTTTTTATTTTTTATTTTTTTTTTTTTTGCCTTTTAGACCAAATACAATTTTAGCCACCAGATTTCTTTTTGAATTTTAACAAGCAGCAATAAGAAGAACCTGAAAAAGACAATAGAGAACTTTTTTTAAAAAAAAGAACTATGGACAGTTATGAAAAGGATAAAGTATTGAAAAACTTTTTCTTAAAACTACCTACACGTTCAAACTTCAATTTCACCAAAAATGTAAAAAAGGAAATACGCAAAGCATTATTCTTATCACTTTCCAATAATGGAGAATATTTGAGTTGGTTATTTCCTAATGGACAATCAGATTCCCGAGACTCTATGATTGAAAAATTAGAAAACAATTATGAATGGACATTTAACAATTATTATAAATCATTATTAGCCGAACGCGATTCCAAACATGACACTCACAACCATAGAGCGTTTCATAAAAATCTGCCATGTGGGAGAATATTTCGTAAGGGAGAACCCATACATCGTTGTTTAACTTGTGGATTTGATGATACTTGTGCTTTGTGTTCACATTGTTTTCAACCAGAATATCATGAAGGTCATAAGGTCCACATTGGAATTTGTCAACGTGAGAATGGGGGAGTTTGTGATTGTGGCGATCCAGAAGCTTGGATTAGAGAAATGTATTGTCCTTATGCTACTAATGTTGAAGGCACAGCTATTAGCGATAGCGAATTGCCTGATGAGCTTGCTAATTCAATTTTATCTACAATTGGAATATTATTGGATTACATAATTGATGTGATTATACATTGTGATTTGCAATTTGAAGATCCCGAAGAGTCTAGTTCTGCTATCATTGAGTTGAATACTATAAACAGTACTTTGGACCCAGTGAAGTATGGGTGCAACGATGGATTTGTTGATTCAAACAACCATCAATATTATTTGATGGTTTATAATGATAATGTGAGGTATTACAGAGATGCCGTGCAAAGAGTACATTTAGCAAGTAAGAAAGTTAAAGATTTTGCAATTATGGTGACGGATAAAGTTCAACGATTTGGGAAAGCAAAAGTTATTAGTTCTCGAAATATTAATCTTTTAATAGAAAGACAAAAAATACTTAGTGCAACTGGATTGGCAACATGTATCAGAAGTCATAGAGATGTTTTTAGAGAAGATATGTGTGATGAAATCATTGTTTGGCTTGCCGATTTTACTGAAAGTGAACTTTTCAAAACTAATACTGCAGTGAAGAATTTATTTTGCAGGGCGTTTTGTGAAAGATGGGAAAGTGGACTTTCAGTAGCCACTACACAAAATGATGATAAATTCGCGTATAGAGTAGGTACATTGGATGCTGACTTAAAAATTCCTAAAGTACCTTCAAGAGAACAAAGCAGCAGCAACCATTGGATATCTACACCTCATAAGTGGAAATTATCTGATGACCTTTGTCATGAATGTGATTATAATCTTGATGAAAGTGAATATTCAAAGAATGTTAGTCATCACGGATCTAGATTTCAATATATGGTTTATATGGATATTAGATTTTGGAAAGCTATACGTGCTTTATTGCACGACATGTTTTCAACTTCTTTGATTATTAATTTGAAGTATAAAAATATTATTTGTTATCAATATGTGGATATCTACCCTAGCGTTGTTGATATGTACCTTACTATGGATAGAGAACCAGAAGTGAGTATTATGCCAACATTGTCAACGCAATTATTTACATGTCCCACAAACTCAGCTGAAATAATCAAGCACGGTGACTTGACTTGTATTCTTTCTTCAATATATGGTTTTTTGACAACAGAACATGTTAAGGCCCCTGAAGATATTGATAGAACACACCAAGTATCAATCAAAAGTTTGAAAAATAAAAGATGGAGTCAGATTTTTTTTGATATGAGTTATATTTTGACTAGAAGCAAAAATTCAAAGTTTATCCCTAATAGCAATATTGTTCCTATGACTTGTGACATGTTAGTTCTATTTCAAGGAAGACCTATTTTGAAACGAGAAAAAGCAAATCATGTTGAATACGAAAGTCCAGACTATACAACATTTTTTCAAACAGTTGTTGTCATATATCAATTTGGTGAAGTCATTTCTGGTGCTTTAAAAACTACTAGAGAAACAGCTTCGTGTGCTATTTTACGTAATTATCAGTTGGCGATGGAATACACGCTTTCATTTTTGGTGGATCTTGAGAATCAAAAATTTTCAGGACTTGTTGACAATGAGATAGATATAAATTTATCAGTGGACAAATCTTACCTCGCTGAACCAAACACTGGGGAATTGATTCCAGTTAGTAACGTTGATGAAGATAAGGTTAGTTTTTTGCACCCACTCCATTCATTCTTCAGTTGGTTAATAGAATTTGCTAAATTTGATGACATTTCCAGTGTTAAGGAAGTTTTTAATGTGACCAAACTGAAGCACGGTGGACCAAATATTTTAAACATTGAAGTGGCAATATTTGATTATCCTATCAAGACCATTGTGCTTCTGTCCCAGATAAAAGCTGGATTTTGGGTTCGAAACGGTTTTAGTGTCAAGTCGCAACTACAATTATACCAAAACACTAGTCTTCGTGACTATGGATATATGAGAGATTTGTTTTTGATTCAAGTATTTGTGAATCTTGTTCATCCTGATGTGGTGACTTATTTGATTCTTAATCGGTGGAAATTTTTGGAGGATTGGTTATTAGAAGAATCTCACTCAATATATGATGATAAGATTTTACCGTACATGTTAGAAGAATGCTCCCAGTTTTTTATTCATGTTGCTACTGAAGATATACATTTGAAAGGTGATGATGAAGAATCATTGATAAAGACCAAAATACAAAAAGAAGTAATTCATACATTATGTTTTGGACTGTTGGGATATTCTAAACTTTGTGCACAAATTCCAGATCATATTGCAACGGATAGGAGGTTTGAGCTGATACTTAAATCAATGACAGTATTTAAAGCTCCTAAGGGATCGAACGATTTTGGCGTATATTATCTTAAGGAAGAATATTTGGATGAAGTGAACCCGTATTATTGTCATTATAGTGCCAATGTCAAAGATGATGCAATCAAGTTTGTAAAGGAAAGAATAAGTAAGAAAACAGGCAAATTAATTGGCGACATTATAATTGAACCTAAAAGATTTAACACAAACGAATTGGGTATTTATAAGTATATTGGAAATTTCTCATTGTCGAATCACTTTTCAAAATTTATAATGAAAACTTTACATTATATATGTAAAGTTGATCAAAAGGAAGTGGAAAGTTTATTAGAAACTGTTTTACACCTAATACATATATGCAGCATTGAACAAACAATTGACAAAGAACTATACGGAAATTTCTATGACAAGGTGATTGAATGGTCGGATCAATATAATTCATCCATTGCCAGTTTATTGTATAAGATCTTATTACGAGAAGAACATAAATCCACACACACAAAAGTGAGAAGTATTTTTAAATTATTGAATGAAAAGCATGGCAATTTTTTGTTAGAATTAGAGAACCAGGTCAAAGGATTTGATGTTGCAAAAGTTCAATTAGAAGGCGGTGACGCAGATGGTAATGATGAAGTTAATATGAAAAAACGTATAGCCAAAGCTCGTCAGGCAAAATTGATGGCAAAGTTTAAAAAACAGCAATCGCTGTTTTTAAAGAAGAATCAATTTGAAAATTTTGATTGTGGAAGTGATACAGAAATGGAAGATTTAGATAATCACGGAGCTTGGAAGTTTCCCGAGCATCATTGTATGTTGTGTCAGAATGCTGCTGAAGATGCTGGGCCTTTTGGAATAATTACTTATATTTCAAAATCTTCAGAGTTTAGACATATTCCATTTGGTGATGAGTATTGGTTTTTAAAAGCATTCTCAGATAATGTAAATTTGAATACCGATGAAAATGATTCGTTGCATAGTACCCCGAGAACTGACGCTTGGCGCTCCTTCATGCATCAGTTTAATAACAAAAGTGTAATTGGACCTGGATTTAAGCCAAGTGAGTACGTTGAAAGTCGCGTTGTATCGCTGAGTTGTGGACATGGAATGCATTATCAATGTTATGTCAATTATCTTCAAAATAGCAGAAATAGACAGAATCAAATTACGAGAAGTATTCCTGAAAATGTTGATAAAAAGGAATTCTTGTGTCCATTATGTAAATCCTTGAATAACATTTTTATCCCAATCCTATGGTCAAGTAACAACAGAAGCTTATTGGAGTATTTAAAACCAAATTCTGGTCCTAACCCATTTAGAAATTTTGATTTGAAGCACATACAAAATAAGGAATGGCTTGACTATTTTACAAATTTGTCAGAAACTGAATTTGAATCTAAATCGTTATTGACGGTGGTCGGTAAAGAAATGATTTCGCTTAACCACGCATCTAAAAAACTTACCAAAGAACAACACCATTTTCGTCTCATGTTGAGTAATACCTTTCAAATTTTGTCTTTGTTTACATTTCCACAATTGTTGAAAGCCGATTCAAGCTTAATTCTAGTGGATACCATTAAATCGATTGAAATTTCTTTAAGAGGTGTATCCAATGGTAAACAATTGGTCATTCATCAACTTTCAAATAATTCATTAATTAATTTACGTACCCATAATGAATTTAAGAATTCTTCCATACTAATGAAAATGAAAAATTGGATTGATCAACCTAATTCCAGACAATTGGCATATGCAAAAATTTTTACTCAAATGTTTGCATTATCAAAGCAATCAATGAATAGTTCAATTTTAGAAGCAGATTTTTTTAGGCTTTTGATTAATACTATCCCATTCCCCTCGGTTGGATTTTCTTTTAATTATATTTTGGAAACTTCTTTTGTTGGACATTTGATACAAAGCTTGAATATAATGGCTACTGAAATGTATTTAAATTGCTTAAAGAAAAATTGGAAATATTCCGTATTGGATATACCAACTTTGAGAGATATTCCTGAAAGTGTATCAACAGCTGCAACTAAAATTTTTAAAAAATTATGTGTCGCTCATAACTTCCCTTGTTTGGATATAACTGAAGACAAAAGGTTTGGGGAAGTTATTTATTCTATGTTGGTTAAAGCTATAACTCCATTTTTGAGAAGATCTGCAATTTATGCCTACGTTGAATGTGCAAATATAGAAGACATTGATTTTACATTATACCCAGAATCAGAGATTGAAGCAGATAGATTGTGTTCATTATTGAATTTGAAACCTACTTGTGATTATTTGTGTGCTTTTAGTAAGAATGATTCATATGAATCGGAAATATTCCAAAATTTCGTTGATTACTCTGCAGCAGTATCAAAAACGAAAAATTCGCTTCCTATTAAGAAGAAGTTGGAATATCCAGGTATTGTTAAATTGGTAGAATTGCCAGAAAGACTTGATTTTTTCTTTACAAAGTATTATTACCTGGATAAACACAATAATCCAAGTATGAGAATTGAGGATCCAGCAATTTGTTTATTTTGTGGTGATGTTGTGGATGTTCAAAAACAAGCTATTGGATGCAAGGAAGGTCAATGTACGACTCATTATTTGAAAGAATGTGGTAATGATGTTGGTATATTCTTATTACCAAAAGATAGATCCTTGTTGTTATTACACAAAAATGGAGGCTCGTTTTATAATGCGCCATTTTTGGATGATCATGGAGAAATTGCTGAAGAAAGTAAAAAGGCAAAAGCATTACATTTGATGAAGCCAAGATATGATGATTTTATGAGAAATGTTTGGTTACAACATAATATTCAAAATTGCATTGTACGAAATTTAGAAAGTGTGTTGGATCCTGGTGGGTGGGAAACTTTATAGATCTTTCAAAAGATATATATATAATTGAACTTTCTATATACTTTACATGATGATTGGTTCGCCATCCCATTCCAAAAATGGGTCCTCTTCTTCATATTCATCATCATCGTCATCTTGATCTCCCATTTCAGCATCGATATTCATAGTCATATCTTCAAACATGATATTTGATCCAAATAGATTTCTAGTTACAAATCCGTATAATCCTTGAGTGACCCATAACTTGTTCAAATAAGCAAATCGATATTCATTTAATGTTGCTTTGCCCTTATGAAGGTGAGTTTTCACTTCACCGTGTTTTGTTAAATACGGAGCAGGTAATTCGATACTAATTGGGCTCCTTCCAATGTAGACACAAATACGCAAATTGTTGGATTTTGGATTATACAATATTCCAATTTGGGTGCTACAGGTTGCCATATGTGCGACGTTACCAGTATTCTTGACCCAAGTTCCACATAATAAACATTTGCAATTAGCGCGAGCAGCGACTTCTGGCGCTCCCAAAAGTGAAACATTATAATCAATTGGTAAGTTTATCAAGTGAACCATACCTGGATAATCCAATGTTAAAATTCCATTAGTGAAATGTTTTGTGATTTTTGAATTCCAAACAATGTCAAACACATTACCTTCTAAAGCATCACTGGATTCAAGTAATGTCTCAATAACTTCATCAAATGATGGAACTCTGAGTACATCTGTCAACGCTTTTGTGTCCCAAACGCTGTTCTGGGATGCAATTTTTTCTTTCAATTCTTCAAGTTCTGGACTGCTCTGGTATTCATTCTCCCCATTTGGCATACATGTCAATAAATCCAAAAACACCACCACTTGTCTTAAAAATACTCCAACAATTCTCTCAAGAGCACAATAAATAGAATCGGTATGTTCTACTTCACCTCCTATTTCGTAATCTTCAGTTGCATTCAATACCTTTCTGAAAAAGTCATCAAATCTTTTAATGGCTTGAGGTTCAACATCACGTTGGTCTGCAAAATCAAGGGATTCCAAAAAATCATGCAGTTCTGAAATTCTAGATGCTATTGAATAAATACCAATGGATATAAGTTTGGACATGGCAAGTCTTGTTAATGTAGCCAAAGATTCATCGTTCTGGAAAAATAAGACAATAACTTCATTGAAAACCCCATCCAATATAGTATCTGAATTCCAAAAAGTTTTAGCTTGTGTCTCATAGATATGGCTCTCGTCAGCCAGTAATGGCGAAAAACTGGCAGCGGCATTGAGAAGTCTGATTTGAATTAAACATATCAAAAGGGTCTTTGCTGAACCAGGTATTTGAGATAAAAAGTCACTATATCCATCTATTCCATTCAAACGAGTGGCAATTTCATTTAATCTAATTGTGTCAGCAAGTACATTTGACAAATTCATAAATCGGTTGAAATTTTTGTCATCCAAAACTTCATGCAGATTAACATATTTTGTTATTCCCAAAATAACTGCAGGATCTTCTATTTGTTTTGCCATGGCATCATTTTTAGCCTTACTCCCAAAATATTCATTCTTTGCAAATACATGTAGTAACAGTGTTAGTTTCTTGTTAGGGTTGGCTGCATTCACAATTTGGTTATATTTCAAATGCTTAGGTGGACCAAAAAGGAGTTCCTCTGGAAAATCTAATTTTTTGTTTCCCAAAAGGGTTGGAATAATCAAGTCGTGCATGTTGTGACACAACGGGCATGAATATTGAGAAGAACCAATGGCTCTCCTGCCCAAGCAACCTCTATGAATACTATGCCCACATGTAGATAATACCCTTGCTTCAAATTTGTTCTTATCAAGGGTCAGAATTCTCTTTGTGTCATAACCAATTCCGTATTCAGTACAATGAGAATCTAATAATACACTTTTATCCCAAGTCTTGAATGCTCTAGAAACAGCTTCTCCAGATTCATCAGATACTTTCCAAAAAATAGGTGCTTTAGTAGAAGATGCTAAAATTGCCAACGGATTGTTAAAAGATTCAAGCTCTCCACATGCTACACAAGTACGCAAGTTTTTGGATTCGTCACTTTTAGTTGATTCATCTTCTACTTGAAGGTCTTGGTTGTTGCTTAAAAACTCTTGTCTTTGTTTAGAAAACTTTTTTAAAATCTTATTCTTTCTCAATTCTGCTTTTCTTTTCTTTCTTTCGGCATCAGATTCAAATAAACTAGCTTTACGTTTCTTGTACGATTGTATATAGTCTTCACCAAAACATTCCACCAAACTGTCGATGATTCTCTTATCCTTTTTGACAAATTGTTCAACTAAATAATCAGCTTTTTGACACACATATTTAGACATGGTTGATTCAACTACTGTAAGTAATAAATCGGTAATTGGAATATCAATTATATGTTCATTCAAATAATCTTGGCCATGAATCAACTCATCATCCAAAACAATAGCATGGATCAAGTGTAATAAATGAGGTAAAAATGTCTCATCAGATGTGTCTATTGCAATTTGTAAAAATTTGTAGATTAACTTTATAAATGGTAGGGTTTTAGCAAACTCTCCAATACGATTGTCAAGAAATTCGACACCTGATTTTTCAATAACCGGTGTTATTAATGAGATATCGCTCTTTTTGGAGGTAGACTTACTCTGTATTATAACATCTGCAATGATTTGAAACTTCCCTGGATCAAGATATATACTCAATGGGTCCAAACCAGAATACATGGAATCTTTCAAACGATATAAGCCTGTATCAACCAATGCGGATGGTGCTTGGTAATCTGCGACTTCATATAAAATATCATCAAACTCACTCAAGTTAGCCAAATCTGAATCCAAATTTTGCTTCAATGCCGTATAAGCAGTTGCTTTTTCACATAAAGTGTACATAATTGAACGTTTTAATTTTTTCGATGTAGATTTTTTTGGGTTCTCGTGAATAAATAAGGTTCTATCGGTAAGTAAACAATATACAAATGTGATGAATCTTTCAACAATTGAAAAAAATCTGTCCTCATAAATGGTTTTGTCAAATGTGACGTCATTTTTGAACCATGAACTTAATTCCCATCTTTCCAAAAAGTTCTTCAATACCTTCTCTGGTTCTTCAAACAAAACGGCCACCTGACTCAAGTGAAAATCACGTACAAAAGTATATTCAGACATGATAGGACCAAAATATAATGTAGCTTGACGAGAGGCTGAAAACCCATTTCTAATCCAAAAACCAGTTTTGATTTGAGATCCGAGCACAATGCTTCTTAAGGATATATCGGTAACCTTGACTAATTCCATTTTTTTAGCTTCTAGTATATCTTTGAAATTCTCAATATTATCGTATTGTAGGAAGAATGACAACATTGTGTTTAAAGGATTAACGAAACCAATAGGGTCCTTGCTGACTTGAAATTTCAATACACCTGGTTCAATTTCTGCATTTCGTCGATGTGTCAACAGTTCAATCAATTGTCTGATTACTCCATTAGCCTCCTTGTTCTTGTGCAGATGAGCTGCAAAGTTGCTGACAGCAGATAAAAGCGGAATGGAAATATCCAAATGCACCTTGAGATCAAAAATATCTATTTCAACATGCTCTCCATATTTTCTTGTAATTGGCCAGTATCCTTGAAAATATCTTAATAACAAAATCAAAATTTTAAAAAGTTCAGGTTCCAAAAATCGTTCAGTTGCCTCCCCTGCTATATTGGGATTTAAACAATGAGTGAAATCATGAATACCATGCATAATAGCACTTTTGATTGCTCTTTTCTGTTGTGTATCATTACCAATGTCCGAATAAACTTTGTATCCGCTATCAATGTCACGAACTGTACTATGTTCTTCTATCAATTTAGCCAAAGGACCCAATATATATGCAATCTTATGGTTGTTCAAAACAAAACGAACAGTTTGTGGACAAGTAAATAATTGTGAAGTGATATCAGACATCAAATTCAATCCTTCTTCTCTGTCGGATAACGCCATCATCATTATAAGTGTAGGATATAATTCAAGAAATTGAATGGCGAAATCTTTTTTATTTTCAGGAGTTGTGACCAAAGGTGGTACTATAAGTGACCCCAAAGATTTTCGAACTGATTTTGGTAATCTTATTTGAAATGCTAACAAATACTGTAATCTTGAGCCAGCTAATTTGTTCGGTGATATTTTCTGGTCTAGCAATGACGAAATTGGTTGGTGTAAATAAATCGGATCTGAAGTTGGTTTAAGTTCATTGTAATTTAAATTAACCAATTCACCTTGATAAGGAATACCATTTTCAAAATATTTCAAGAGCTCAGTAGAACTGAAAGTTTCCTGAAATAAAGTAGCTGGAAAAACTTTAGAAAGTTTATACTTTGGTTCCAATAACAATTGAACAAAATATCTCTGTACAGATTTTCTCACAAACCCATTTGATGAATTCAAAATATGTTTTAACCAGCCTAATACTGTATGTGCACATTTATCTCTTACCAAGTCACGTGCAGATACGATTGATGCCACTAATCCATTGAATTCTACCAATCTTCTGGACCGAAATAAGTCTGACGGACTGTTTGCATCTTTCAACACACAATATCCTTCCTTATCTATTTTTTGTGCAATATGATGAGCTTTGGTATCGTTGACGCCTGTTCCGTTTTTGATTGCAGTTACTGCTTGTTTCAAATCGTGGAACTCATCATTCCATAAAATTAAATGCCATTTTCCGTTATAATTGAAATCAAGAGCTCCACCGTAATGTTCACTTGGTAAAGAAGAATAATTAGATATTGTTTCTATACTCAATTTGGAATTCCGTTCTTTTAGTTCTGCGTGAATTGCTGGTAGTGTGGAAATTGAGAAATTAGTCACGTCTAGCACATAATCAAATGCAATTTTAATGGTCTCTTGTAAAGCATCGACCATATCTGGCAAGGATTCTTCTTCGCTTTCAGTATTATTAGTCTGGCATTTACAATTTAAAGGTCTAATAAACGCTTCTGGATCCCCACAATCGCAGATTCCTCCTGCAAGACCACGGGATGTATATACAGTAACATTATGGTCAAGATGATCTTCTTCATTAAAACAATATGAACATATAACACAGGTATCATCAAAACCACATTCTTCGCATCTATAAACTGTATCACCCAGTTTGAAGGATCTCGCACATGCATGATTTGGGGGGTGAGTATATTTGAACGTGTTTAGTTTGTAATATGGATTCAACAGGACCAGAGACTCATCGTAATTGTATAAACTTGGTGGATCTGAATCAGAGGCGGTAGCATTAGGAAATAGAATATTTAAATAGTTTCCATCATCTGTGGCGGAGTAATATAATACCTTGTAGATGTAATGTTGGAGAAGTTTGGAATTATCAAAACCAACATTACGAGGAACTTCAACTAAAAATTTCTTTAGTGTTTCTGGATTCATTTCTCAATGGTCTCCAAATATAAAAAAAAAAAAAAATCAAAGGAAAATAAAGCTTTATACAAGGTTGGTTTATAATTGGATAAGGAAAATGGTACCAGAGTCTGCGATTTAAGGCAAACAGATTTTTTTTTTTTCTTCTACTGCTTCTACTTTCTATGCCTTGATGGGGCATATGCAGTCTTGTCTTGTCTACGAAATTTTTTTTTTTATTTTTATTTTTTTTTTTTTTTCCAATTAATCATCGTTTGACACCAAGAATGACCGTATTAACAGATTCAGTTGAACAATACAACTTAATTACTAAAGGTTTACAGGAAACTCTTAATGGACAAATTATCAAAGATGTCTTAGAAAAAGAAAATAGACCTGTTAAAATTTACTGGGGGACAGCTCCGACTGGTAAACCACATTGTGGATATTTTGTACCAATGATTAAATTAGCACATTTTTTAAAAGCAGGATGTGAAGTTACTGTGTTATTGGCTGATTTACATGCATTCTTAGATAACATGAAAGCACCGTTGGAAGTTGTGAACTACCGTGCTAAATACTATGAGTTTATAGTTAAATCCATCTTAAGATCAATTAATGTGCCTATTGAAAGATTGAGATTTGTTGTTGGATCTTCTTATCAACAGGGGGGTGATTACATTATGGATTTATTCAAATTATCCAATATTGTATCTCAAAACGATGCTAAAAGAGCAGGTGCCGATGTTGTTAAACAAGTTTCTAACCCATTATTATCTGGGTTGATTTACCCCTTGATGCAAGCCATAGATGAAGAGCATTTAGGAGTTGATGCCCAATTTGGAGGTGTTGATCAAAGAAAGATTTTTGTTTTGGCTGAAGAAAATTTGCCAAGTATTGGTTACAAAAAGAGAGCTCATTTGATGAACCCAATGGTTCCTGGTTTAGGACAAGGTGGTAAAATGAGTGCTTCGGATCCAAATTCCAAGATTGATATTATTGAAGAACCAAAAGTTGTCAAAAAGAAGGTCAACAGTGCTTATTGTGCTCCAGGTGAAGTCCAAGATAATGGATTAATTGCATTTATTGAATACGTTATACAACCAATTGCAGAATTAAAAACTGGCGTTGAAGGTTCATTCAATTTGGACATTGATAGACCAGAAAAATATGGTGGACCATTATCTTACGATTCTGTTGAACAATTAAAGAAAGATTTCGTGGAAGGTAAATTAGCTCCTCCAGATTTGAAACTGGGTGTTGCTGATAAAATCAACGAATTGTTAGCTCCAATTAAAGCTGAATTCGATACAAATAAAGAATTCCAAGAAGCCCAACAAAAGGGTTACCCAGTTGAACAAAAACAAGAAAAGAAAAAGAAGGTTAAGAAGATAGGTACTAGATACCCAGGTGCTACTGCTACTACACCTGAGCCAAAAGATGAAAAATCTAATGAATAGGATAAATACTAGACTAATTAAATCGTTTTTTTTTTTAAAAAAAAAATACTTCTCAATAAGCTAAAATAAATCTATTTAGGCTTTGGAAAATCCAATCCTTTGGAAACACCTGGAAGTTCTTTAATAGAATCATACCATTTACCCAATAATGGCCATTGGTGGATGTCAACATCGAGTCTGTGTAAAGAATTAGCCCAGCCAAAAAGAGCTATATCTGCAACGGTGAAGCGATTGCCAACAAAAAATTTATTTTCGTTCGCAGAATTTCTCAGCAAGATATCTTCAAAGACTCCGTACACACGTTTGGTTTCATTTTCAAACCGAGTGATGCCATAAGGAACCTTTTCCTTTGCAAACAACTTGAAATGGTTGAAATTTCCTTGCGATGGTCCATTTTCTGCAACCTGGAAAACTAAATATTCTAAAGTTTTGTAATAATTGGCTGTTCCGTATTCATAGGAGTATTTATGATCTTTATCATATGTGTCAGCCAAATATTGTAAAATAGTACCAGTTTGACTAAGAGTGATACCAGAGTCTCCAAAATTTGGGTCGGTAATAGTTGGGATACGTCCATTAGGATTTAATTTAACAAACCAATCGGCTTTCAGTTCATTCTTGCTAATATCTATAACGACTGGTTCATACGCCAAACCCAAAAGTTCTAAAAAGATACTGATTTTTACACCGTTTGGTGTACCTAAGGAATATAAAGTAATTGGTTTAAGGGCCATTGCAAGTTATTAGAAATTGTTTAAATTAAACAGAGTTTAAAGGAATTTGAGTTAATTTATACTCCGAATAAAAAAATAAAAAGGAGGTTTGCTATTATCACTGGTTTATATACAGGACAATACTTGAGCAATTCTGGGGTTAAATTACGAAGTTAATTAATAAGCAGCCACATATCGAAAATTAAAGGCTGTATAAAGTTTTTGTTGAAACTTTTAGGCTATTAATAAGCTGTTTCTCCTAAATAAATTATAAAATAAAACGTTTTGAGATCCGTTGTTAAAGTTTCCATGTTTTTTTACATCGGTGATAATTCCGCATTGCGTTTATATCCGGAAAGATACTGGGAATAACAAAGTTTTTGTTAATGCAAAAATTCTTTTCCTATTTAACTTATAAAGCTCCTAAATAAATATGAACCGCAAATAAGAACACGTAAAACATGAAAACACTATATAAACAAACATAAAAAGCTTTAAATAACTTTTGATTTTCTTCGATTTCTGAGATCAACAGCTCGTAATTGCTGCATTGGTATGAATCTTCTTGGACAATTAAATGATACTTTGCAAAGCTATTTTGAAGCATCGTATAATATGAAGATAAACTCTTGTACGGCTCTTTTGATTCCTTCAAAAGATATTCATTTAGTTGTGATTTATACTTGAAATTGGGTGGAGTTGTTCGAGGTTGATACTTAGGTGGTGGATATGAAGGGACGAGTTGTTGTTGAAGCTGTAGTTGGCATTGGAGTTGTGTTTCGGGTGGGGTGATGTTAAGTTGTTTTGCATCTTCTATTTCGTCATCAAGTTGATTCGTCACGTATAAAGTAACTTTCTCATCAATCGAAGTGATATCATGAGAAAGAATTTGAGTTGAAATATCTGCTAGCTCGTCAAGCTGTAGTTTCTCCCCGCTACATTTTAGACATGGTTCATATGAGTTTCTAACTACTATAGTAACTTGATCGTCGACTTCTTGAGTTTTGGTCCTAGTTAACTTTAACTTTATCTTGCTCCATCTGTCTTTAAATCTAGTTCTTCTAGAGATTGGTTGAATCATATTTATGATAATATAATTTACAGAGGTGGGGACTTTAAAAAAAAAATAATAAATAAAAAATGAAAAATAAAAAATAAAAAACTAGAAGGGATAAAGCGAAACATTTATATAAGAAAATTTTTTTAGGAAGTATTTGCTACCTAATTAGATTGCTCCAATGAATCGGATCGACATGGATTTGTTACATATGCAGAAAATATAGGTCAAAAGAAGTTTCTTTTTTCTAAAACAAAGAAAGTTACAGTTTGGACATTGAGGAGTTGCACTTACCGATGATGTTAGTTACTTTGGCGAAGAATTATTGGTGGATGAAATGCAAGGAGGTGGGATATTGGAGTGGCACGCTGGTGCCTTGAGATTCTCATACTGCATAGAAAATGCACAGATTACAATTTTGTACCTCTTCCTGTATTCGGAAACATAATTACTGCATCAAAGAAAATCGTTGACCCAGTAAATCTCCGCATAGGTTCTCATCAATGATTTAATTAGTAAGAATTTTCTGGAATTCTCCCGGTAGAAGTGGATATTTCCTGTAGTTACAATAACAATAGTGATGCAACGAAATGTAAATTCAAAAGTTTAATTTTTTAAAATCGGTACCACAGTGTAAACGTTTGTGTAATGCCACTGTTTGAAACCCTGGCATCTACGGAATACCGGAAACATTTTCCAGATCGCAAATTGCGCAATTTGCTTTGAGCTCATCCCTTGTTTTTTCCGTTTTTTATTTTTCTTTTGTGTGTGTGTATGTGTGTGTGTTCTCTTCCTTTCTGGCTTATGAAACCTAAAAATAGTCACAAGACAAGTTGTAACTTCAAACAGTAAAGTAAAGTCATAGTATAAAAGCTGTGGAGACATGAAATTGTCGTATACATTTCATTGCTCCTTTGTAAAAACGAAGACTAAACAATCATTTTCACAATTGTGCTTATTCATGCCTGAAATAAAACTTCCATTACACAAAACGAAACAATGTGGAAAAATTTTCACACCCATTTTTCAAACGTACCTTAAATTTTGATTGCGACAGCAACAATAACCAGTGTAACTTAAACCATTGATAAAGCTAAAATTTAAAAACTACTACAGAAAACAAGTGTCTTTCATAAGATATTTACAGGTGTTTACCCGTTACATTCCTCGAGTCGTCTACAACTGTGGCACAAAGTGAAAATCGTTAAATTGCAAGTTCTCCTTTGTTGAAACGTATTTCTACGTACCTTTGTGTTCTGGCGACATGTTTCACCGATTAGGAAAGTGCCAACCCTTATTTAGTTACGGCTATATCGGGTTTTTTTTTATCTTTTTTTAAAAAAAGAACGTCTAAACTGGTATGTACATGATTTAAAGTTTCCGAAGGTGCCTTTGTCGGTTTTACCTGGATTCCGGAGATACTGTTTTACTTGGGAAAATTTTGTTTTGTGTTGGCATCTGCCTCGCGAGGTTTCAAATTTAAGGAAACAAGATTACAGCTAATTGGTGTATCGGAAACTTAATCAAAGTATGGAACCGCCTTAGAGCACCTAACTAAAAATTTGTTTTTTCAATTGTTTATAAGAAGTAAAAAAAATAAAAGTAATTGTAAATTTGTAAAAATACTTGAGCAAGTTTTGTTAACAATTAAGACATCAACACAAATGCTAAAGTACTCCTGTATATTTACTGATAAATAAAATGCAGGCTTTCTTCTCGACGTTTATTTGGCTGCTCGTCATTCATTGTTGGAGGCTACGGAAAAAGATTATCTTTGCCACTTGGATAAATGGAATGAAAAAACAATGGGTTGCAGAAGTTTTGGATTCAAATTGAAATAAAGAATTGGTTACCTGCTGTAGTTTACTACAAAAAAAAAAAAAAAGAAACTTTTTATCCAATGACAGTACGCTATAGCACTGCATGAAATTGCTTACTTGTTTTATCACTAAAAACCGGGAAAAAAAATTTTTAAAAAAATTGCCTTTTTAGCTTAGTGGTAGAGCGTTGCACTTGTAATGCAAAGGTCGCTAGTTCAATTCTGGCAAGAGGCATAATTTTTTTATTTTTCCTTTTTTAGTTTTTGACAATTACTTCAATATCTATAAACTTACAAAATGGATTACTTCTTTTTGTTAATAATGTACGCTTAAACACCTCGGTGTTCTTTTATTTTATGTTGCCACCACTTTCTGAGTAAACAGGAAAAAAAAAAAAAATACAATCACACGGGGAACAAGTTTGTAGCAATCTTGTCTTTCTTTTTTTTTTTTTTTTGAATTTTTTTTTTTTTTTATCAATCAACATATATATCATGATACCTAGACACGGGCGACTACTAGTGAATAGTAGAATCACCCCTTTACGTTCATATACACTATTGCGATCTCCCATCTTCCGTACACAATTGAGGTATGCTCCTACCTTAACCCCTACAAGAAACTTAGGATTTGTTAAGATTCTTACTAGAGCTGCCAAAATGCCTGCTTATATTGGTGGAACGATGGCAGCTGGTGGAACCTATGTTGCATATAAAGTTGAACAAGCGAGTAGTTATACGCAAGATCGGTTATCTGCATTCAAAGATTTTGCGGATGGCGTTTTTGATAAAACGGGTGATTTCTTAAAAAATATGAGTGGTAGTGATGGATCTGCTAACGGTGGATCGGCAGGGGGCGGAGGACAAGGTGGAGGAAATGATACCGCTACTGCTTTAGGCGCTACAGCGGCAGCAGTTGGTCTCTCCGCAGATGAAGATGAATCAACTGATGTGGAATCAGATGAAGAAGACGAAGATGAAGAAACTTTAATAGAAGATGATGACGAAGATGAAGAACTTTTGAATACTGAAACCGATGATCATATGCTTAACTTGACTAGACAAATGATTGAAATTAGAAACATATTATCTAATGTAAATCACGATGGAATAAGATTACCTTCAATTGTTGTTATCGGGTCACAATCTAGTGGTAAATCTTCAGTTTTAGAAAGTATTGTTGGACAAGAATTTTTACCAAAAGGTTCCAATATGGTCACTAGAAGACCAATTGAATTGACTTTAGTAAACACTCCCGAAGCTGCAGCCAACGTAGCAGAATTCCCGGCTTTGAAAATGTTTAACTTAACTGATTTTGAGCAGGTGCAGAAGATTTTATTTGATTTGAATATGGCAGTCCCTGCATCCGAATGCATTTCTAATGATCCTATTCAAGTGACTATTAGATCACCAAGGGTACCTGATTTGTCGTTGGTGGATTTGCCTGGTTATATTCAAGTTGAAGCTTCAGATCAACCATTAGAATTGAAAAATAAAATCAGAGAATTATGTAATAGATATTTGGAACCACCTAATGTTATTCTCGCAATTTCTGCTGCTGATGTCGATTTGGCCAATTCTGCTGCTTTGAGGGCTTCTAGATTGGCTGATCCAAGAGGTGAAAGAACTATTGGTGTTGTTACAAAATTGGATTTAGTTGATCCTGAACAAGCTCGTAAGATTTTGTTGAACAAAAAATACCCATTGAAATTGGGTTATGTTGGTGTTATTACTAAGGCACCAGTTGCCAAACCTAGTGGAAGTGGTCTATTCTCCAGGAAACAAGTAACTGGATATCAAGCTTTTGTTGCCCAACAGAATTTTGAGCACACTTTTATAAAAGAAAATAAAGAAGCTTTCTTTGGATGTACTGTTGGTACAAGAAATTTAAAAAAGAAATTAATGAAAGTTTTGGAAAAGACAATGGCTGCTTCTTTGAGACCTACTCATATGGCAATACAACAAGAGTTAGAGGAGACATCATATCAATTCAAGGTTGAGTTTAATGATCGTCCATTGACACCAGAAATGTATTTGGCTAATAATATTGATATGTTAAAGTTAGGAACAAAGGATTTGAGTCATAATTTTTCGAGAAATGAATTGAAAGCTATATTAAAGAATGCATTAGACCAAAAAGTAATGGATTTATTGGCTGAAAGATATTGGAATAAACCCTTTGAATTGAGAACTGGCTTGGTTGAACCTGATTTACGTGAATTGACTCAAATTAATATTGATAATGACATATATTGGCATAAAAAATTAGATTTGATTACTTCGTCATTAACTAAACTTGGTGTTGGAAGATTATCAACAAATTTAATAACCAGTGCATTACTTACAGAGGTGGAAAATTTAGTTGATAATACTCAATTAAAAAACCATCCAATGGCAAAGGCTGCTGTACGTGATGCAGCAAGATCGGTATTAAGTAACAAATATTACTCTACTGCAGATCAAGTTGAAAACTGTATTAAACCATACAAGTATGAGATTGAATTGGAAGACCGTGAATGGCAAACATCGAAAGAAAATGCTGTTGGATTATTAAAAGAGGAATTAAGACAATGCGACGATGCTTATCATGATTTGAAAAGACAAGTTGGAGGTAGAAAATTACAACAAGTCGTTACATATTTGGAAAAATTGAAACAGCAAAACAATTCAGATGTTGATTTAACAACTAACGAAGCTTTAGGATTTTCACCAACTTTGATTCAGCGTGGTAAAGATGCAATTTTTCTCAAGGATAGATTGTCATTATTAAGAATGAGATACCAATTTGTTAAAAATTCTAAAAAATGTAAAAAGAAGGAAGGAAAGTATCAATGTCCAGAGATATTTTTGGATGCTGTTGCATCTAAGATTACATCAACATCGATATTATTTTTAAATGTTGAATTATTGAGTGATTTTTATTACAATTTCCCACGTGAACTAGATTTGAAATTCTTCAATAACTTGAGCAAAGAAGAAATAGAGAATTTTGCTAAAGAAGATCCAAAGATCAAGAAACATATTGAGTTACAAGAAAGAAAGGACTTGTTAGAAAATGCATTAAGTAAAGTGGAAAGTGTATTGGCTATACAAAGGACTCAAAAGGGAGCTCAAGAGGAACCTCAAAAGAAATCAGTATTTAATTGGTAGATGTGTATATAGTAAACCCCGGCAATTCATTATAAGAACCGTCTTATTTAAGTACATTAACTATACGGTCGAATAAAGTTTCGATTTGAACACCTTCAACGTTTTGGAACAATGGTTGGAAAGTATGAAGATCAACCACTTTTTGAATATATTCCGATCCATCTACATCCATTTCTTCACCTTCTTGATGACCAGATTTAACTTCTACGTTTCTATCATTAATAATATCAGCAGTAGCTTGAGCAGTTATTAGCATCTTACTAATTTCTTTACTCAACCCAGATTCAATAGCCTCATTCGTTTCCTCATTATTGTAAATGGTACCTACTCGACAATTCAAGTCAACAAATATAAATGATGAGTTGAAATAACGGATAGATGATATACCTTGGTCGTGCAATTGGATTGATACCGGTTTTAATTGATTTGGCTTGAAGATTAATATTTTGGATTTGATTGTAAAGGAATCATCATCATCGGAGTAATAATTCAATGCTAAACAGATCAATTTCTTTATCGGATCAATGGCAATCAAATTCTTACCGCCAACCGTGGTATTCACTCTGGCTACCAAACCAGATAATTCCCCAGTAATCAAGTTAAAAGAAGAAATTCTAGTTTTTGATAACACAACAAGATTATTGTCAACTAAATTCAAAGATCTCACTCTGGATCCAGTTACTGAAGGTATTTTAAAATCAGGTACATCTTCAAAAGTTTTGGCATTGATTGTAGAGACTGTACATTCATGAGCGAGAAAAATTAATGAGCTATCATCAGACCAGGCCAAACTGATAGCATCAGATGATAATGCACTTGCGGCTCTTGATTTTCTTAAAGTCCATGCAGTTTGTTGAGATCTAACTGATGTCGTTTTATATTGTTCTTTAGGTAGACTAGGTCTCCAAATTCTCAATCCACCTTTACTATCTGCGGTTAAAAATGCAACGCCGTTAAAGTAAGCGGTTGGGGCTGGGATCACTGATAAAATAGGATTTCCACTGTGAGGATCGATAATTTTCGTAGTCAATTCCCAATGACCCAATTTGTTTGCTGTATTGTTTCCACCGTCTTTATTTTCAATAAATCTCCAGAATTTCAATGCATATTGTTTCTCATTTTTTAATAATAAACTATCAACTTCGTTGTTTGTAAATTCATCAAATGTACACATCCATTCACCATCTTTGGTAAATTGCATCAATGTAACCTCTGGGTCTAATAATTTTGTTTCTGATCTAACTTTACCAATTCCCAATACTGGAGCAGCATGTTGAATAAAATTTTGTTCATTCTTGAACAAATCAAACGATTGAATAGATGCTTCATTGGGGAAATATAAACTTTTAGTTTTTGAGTGAATTTCAAACTGACTGCTATAATCATATCTCAATCTCAATTTATCAAAATCCAGCGGGTTCTTGGAATATTTTTTTTTAGTTTTTGATATGGTTGTAGAGACATTATGAGCAAATTTCGGTCTTATTGTATTAACAGATAAACGAGAAACCAAGTCAACTGCAGATATAACCAAAATTTCATAATTATTATCAGAAGTATCAACATTCAATTGTAACGAAATATAGTCATCCTTGTGATTATCAATTGAAATTTTATCTATTATACCGTTCAAACGTGGTAAAAATTGTTTCTTTTCCGTTTCCAATTGCCAAAAAACCAAAACCTTTTCCATCCCTCCAGAAAGTAAATAGTTATTATCTGCACTGAATGTTAACCCTTTAACTTGATCAAGATGCCATTTTAAAACACGCTGTGGTTTAGGGGTAATCAAACCATACACTATTTGAATCGGACCAGCTGAAGTTCCAATTGCAACCATTGAATCGTTAGAAACAGCAATAGATGTAACTGGTGATCTATATACAAATGGAATAACTTCTTTGGATAAATCTTTTTCTGTCACATTATCAATACTCTCCACATTGTAAATTCCTGACAAATCGTACAAAATTATTTCATTAGCGCTTGTTACAAATGCAATTTTGGTGTTATCTAATGATGTTGCAAACTTGATTGAGTTTGGTACCTCAATTACTGGGACCAAGGATTCCAGGTTTCTATCAAAATAATTTATATAACGGGAATGAGATGCACCTTTCTTTTTTTCCTTCTTTCCTGTAACAATTACAAATGACAAATGTTTGACTGTAATAACTGACAATACAGGTAATGAGCTTCCCGATTGAGTTTTATTTATATTTATTGTAGATATTATTGGTTGTGAAACTTTATCTTTCCAATTTACAGTCACTATTTCACCTGAACTTTTAAATAACAACACCTGATTGGTGCTAGTAACATCCAACTTCAAATCAATTAAATCTTCCAAATCTAAATCTATGGTTTTAATACATTGTCTAGTTGACATAAAATATACTCTTAATTGATGAGATAATGCAATGATTATATGACGGCCATCTTGAGAAAATATAGAAGCTGTTGCTTGTGAATATGGTAAATACAATGGTTTGCCACCAGTAGCCATAGACAATGACCAATCCGATATAGTACTTGGCATTTCCTAATGGTGAATCAACTAATATTAAAGAAAAAGTGGGAATAAAATTTTTCTGGTTTATGATGAGATGGATGCGAGTAGTGTAAATGAGAACAATTGTTATTTTTTTTTTTTTCTCTTTTTCTGTGCCATCTCTCATTTCAAAATAAGCTGATCAACAGAAAAACCCAATCGTTTATCCAAACTATTACTAATCCAAATCTTTAATAATGATTATTCCAATACGTTGTTTTTCATGTGGTAAAGTAGTTGGTGATAAATGGGAAACATATTTGGATTATTTGCAAGATGAAACCCTCAGTGAAGGTGATGCCTTGGATAAATTGAAATTGAAAAGATACTGTTGTAGAAGAATGGTATTGACTCATGTTGATTTAATTGAAAAATTTTTGAGATACAATCCTTTGGAAAAGAAAGATATTAATTAAACATGGGACTATACACATAATATACAGAGAAAGGTTTTGATTCATGTATTTTTAGAATATTTATGTTATACATTTTTTTATTATTTTGGCATTGAATATATATATATATATATATATATAATTACATTCAGAGAAAAATATACCTACTTGTTGTTTGCTTTTGCAGAATCAATAGCTTGAAGATATTCATAAAACCAAGCCTGTAATTGCAAATGACTATCAAATGGCAATTTTTCATCAACACTATGAATATGAGTGTCACCGATAAAATCGCCAATATAACCTGGAGTGAACCTGAAAATATTCTTTGTCACGTTCCAATAGTGTCTGGTATCAGTATTACCTGTCATAATAGCAGGAGCACTGATAACTGGATAAGTAATATTTGGGAAAACCAAATCTTCGTAAACATGTCTAGTTACACCAGACAAGTATTTCCAAACAGTGTCATTGGTTGGAGTTACAGGAGCAGAGTTTAAGAAACGAGAAAAGTCAGTGACGTTAAATAATCCTGAATCGTTTTCGGTCTTCAACACATCTTTTCCGAATGCATGAACGGACAAGTTGTGACGTTTTGCAACTTCAACAACTCTAGTAACGAAATGCTCTTCAACTTCAGTAACAGTTGAACCAATAGCAACTCTATGATTGACCAACAATTTTACGTTTTCAGGTAATGCGTTAGCCTTTTCACCCCCACGAATAATGTCAAGAGCTTGAGAAGTTCTGATTAAATATTTGGTTAATCTGTTTTTGGAAATAACTTCAATTACCTTAGAATTGGCAAATTTGTCATACCCAGCTCTAAGAATAGCCTTTTTCAAGGTTTTTGGAATATTGTCTTTTGGATCATTGAGAGCCATACATTGAGCAAAATTCAAAATTGGGTTTTTAGCTGTCAATAGTGGACTGTATGGATCCTTTTCAATAATGTAACCCAATTCGGAGATTATACCTATCGAAGTATGATCTGGTGGAATTGATGAATGTCCACCTGGAGTGGTCAATTCAACTTGAATATCAACATAACCCTTTTCACCAGTACCTGGAGTGGCAACAATAGAGTTGGTTAATGCATCAACAGAAACACCTGGTCCTTCGTCAATAAGAGCATAAATTGAATCTTTACCCAAGGTTTTTTCCAAGTATTCACCAATTGTACGAGCACCATGATAACCTGAAGCCTCTTCGTCAAAACCAAAAGCAGCAATAATAGATCTTTTTGGTTCAAAATCTTTCGCAATCAAAAGTTCCAAAGTTTCCAAAATAGCAATCAATACGTTCTTACAATCAGCAGCACCTCTACCATAGATATATTCTCCATCATAATGACCTTCCAAAGGTGGATACGTCCAATCACCAAGAGTATCCTTTTGAATTGGAACAGTGTCTTGATGAGCAGTTAACAATATTGGTTTCAAAGATTTGTCGGAACCTTTCCATGAGTAAACCAAGCCATAAGTATTAATTTTCGTCACTTCTAAGTGTTTATAAACCAATGGAAAAGTTTTTTCCAAATAATCATGGAATTTAGAAAACTTGATCCATACTTCAGGTGCTTCATCAACAGGTGGTTGGTTGTCAAAGATTTGAGTATCAACTTGAATTGCACCAGCCAATCTCTTGATAGATTCTTTTTTATATTTTTTGTCATGCAAGATTTCCAAAACAGTGGAGTTATCTTTATAGTAAGATTCAGGAGCGATTGGGTCATACAATGGACACAATGAACTTTCTTTTGGAATTGGAGTAGTTACTATTTTCAAATAATTGATTAAATTAGTTGACAATAAGGTAATGATAATTGCGAACGCAGCAACTGATCCAACCAAGATCCATCTGTTTCTATTAGGTCTAGAGTCTCCATCTACTGGAAGTCCAATCATGATGTTTAGAGTATTCTGGAAAGAAAAAAAAAAAAAAGTCCCCTGTGTTAATTTTAAAAAATTTGGTCCGTTTTTATAATTGGCACATTGAAAATTTTGTGGGCTAGTTTTATATGTGGCTCCAAAACTGCGAACGGAATTAAATATGTGTTATCCTACCCTATCGGAAAAAAATACCGTGTTTGGAGCAATGTCCGTGTAGAACTCCTCAAAAGTGGGTGTTACCACCACCCGGATGATATTTCCGTTAAATTTGCGCTCAGGGTTTCCAAGAAGTACTCTAAACTTGCGCTCAGCTCAGTTTTTGTATTGCTACACAGTTCTTCTAAATAGTACACCCTTCCTTGTCATCAAAGTAAAGATGGGTCAGTTAGTGGGAGTTCTCCAATTTTCATCTTTCTCTTCCGGCCACTTCTGGGCTTCGATTTACCATTCACCCTATCATGTCTTCTCCTCATTGTAACCTTAACAGTTGAATATTTAGATTTCGAAACTTTAGCCGTAAACGCTGCTGGATAAATAGCTAGCTTCAGTTTTTTGACTATTTCCTGTCTTTCTTTATCCTGTAAATGACGAAGTAATTTGTGATTTTTGAGATATTCTTCAAAATTTGTCAGTACTTCTTCTAACTGTTTTCGGAGCTCTTCGGTTGCTTCAAAAGCTCCATATATAAAGTTTCTCTCCTCTGATGTGAGCTCCCGTTTTTTGGGTTTGTAATCTGTTATTTCCAGTTGGGGTATTACTTCAACCGATGCTTCCGGAATACTATTGTGAAGTAGTTCAGTCGGTTCAAATTGATTCGCTTCATCGGTTGGGAAAGGTTGTTGTATATTGATATTCATGTTTACTAACTACAATAAAATTTTGAGCACACAAAGGTCTTTTTTTCTCGGATGGGTTCAAATTTAATTTCAATTCGCAAGTTGGATTTAGTCTACAGAAACAAGTATCGATCAAACGTATTTGGTACTACCTACTCCTCCTTCTTAGTTTCTAGTTTCTGGTGGGTTTCAATTGGATGAACTTTTATACTAATTCTTGAATAGTCTAACAAATATCCCATACTGTTAATTAACGATAAATTTTTGAATTCTTCAACACGTAAAACATTCCCATACTGCATACAAATACTCCTTTTTTAAAGAGATCAAGTTTCCACTACAGGATGCAATAATGGTATGAAACACCAGTTTTGGGTTTTCAAAATGTTCAGCAACCCATCTTAACGCTTTAGATGGGTCGTTTGGTCCGGTATCCTGTGAACCAAATATTTCAATTTTCTCAGTTCTGAAATTTTTCATAAAATTATCCCACATTTCTACTGGACAACCAGGATAAAGTCCCTTAAGTGATTTGAGCTGATTATTAATCGATTGAAGTACAGTATGAGCTCAGTTCTCAGGTACCTCGATTAGCAAGGTTTTGATAACAGCTGAAATTTTAAAGAATGTTCTCCAAATTTCCAAATGGAGCATCAGCATTGTAAAGTTTGGTTGTGTCCAATTTACAAGGCAACTTGAAACCAGGACAGAATTTTAACATAACGTTCAATATTACTCCTAGGAATGAGATCATTCCATTACTCATATTATATACTGGCATTGGGGTGTCAATCTTCTTCTTGAACAAATATCTCACATTCACTTAGACATGTTGAGCTGTCGACTTCGCGTGTTATCTTTATTACTTGTTGTATCATATCTCCCCTGTCCGCGTCCAATCGTTTTATGAACTTATGTTTGGTGTACCATTTATATATAATGAGCGATTCAAAGACTATTTCTAAAAATTGGTAATTCTAAGTAGACAATTATTGAGGTTCAACTGTGCAATTTCAATAGGAATTGATTTAGGTTCTACACATTGTTCACTAGATCTATATGGAAACATTAACAGTAAATCATCCAAATATTAATACCCAAATCACTTATGGTGGACGATAAGGGCTTTTGTGTGCAATAACATATGGCATTGTATTGACTTCCCTTGCATGCACTTCACAAGGAGTAAATGGAGAACGTTTTTTTTGGTGTGCTTTTCCTCTCGCTCTGTGACTCTTTTTACGATTGATTAAATAAGCTCTGTCTTCTAATATCACAGATTGGACTTTATGGAAATAAACTGGAGATAAACATGATTGGATGGCCAGAATATCACGTCCTCTATATAAAGTTCTAGATATTAAATTTTCATTTGAATAACGATTCAAAATAACAAGTTCTAGCGATTCTTTTTGACCACGTAGATACCGGTGAAGACTTAAAGTTTTTCCGGAGTAAGAATAATCATTTGTACCAAATATCCTTAATGTATTTTCTTTTAACCTTTCAAGAAAACCTTCCCAATACTCTAGAGAAGAGTCAATAACTAGCTCTTCAAGAGAAACAAGTTCAATAGCTAACCAGTCCGGTATACTATTTTTTTGTTCATGATACAGTTGAATAGATAACTTGCGAACCCCTTTCAAGTTAAAGTTTTGTAATAGTTCCTCCCAGTCTAGAATTATCCCATGTGTAAATGACAAATCTGTTGTATTTAATGGAAACGACAACTTAAAATTCGGTGGATCGACAAAGTGCAATGCTTTAACGTTAGAGAATAGGGAAATTCTCTGTAACCCTTGCAGTACGCTATCTGGTGAATCAGGAGGTATTTCCCAATGCACTTTTAAGTTTTTCACAATTTTCTTATAAGCCATGTTAATACTAGAGTTTTTATCACTATGAAAAGCTTGTTCGTGTTTTATCATCCATTCCATCGTTTCGACCTTCTTTATAGTACAAAATGCTACTTTGCAGTTTGGATTGTCTTTTAATATACGATCTAAAAAGTCACGTGAGACAAATATGTCGGACTGAAAGTTTACTTTTTGAATAATGTGGGGGCACTTGGTCTCACGAAACATCTTGAAAAAATCGTCTTCATGTGTAATGGTTCCATAAGTGTAAGTATCTGGATAGAAACTCTTGGGAATATTAAACTTGAAATCATTACAAACTACGTAAATATTTTCCATTAATTTAATCTTGCAAATTTTTTGGAATGAACTATGAGCCAAACCAAAATGTATAATATCCATCTGGTTTACATAATCCAAGACCTTAGCCAATATTTCATCTGGAATTTTGAATATTCCTCGAGAAAAATTATTTGTCGGATGATGATAAGAAAGCATTGACTTAATTAATTTGAACTCATCAGTTATTTTCTCATGGACCATATCGAGATCTGCTTGGCCATTCAATAACTTACCAATCTTATCAGCCAAAAAATTAGATTTGCCGTATAACTTTGAAATTGTTGCTTTTGTACTTTTTGAGTCATTTCTCAATTCAGAAATACTATTGTTCAAAATATTAACGTCTGTTTTCAATCCTCTTAACTCATTTTTCAAATCTGCAAATTCGTTATTCAACGTATCAAATTTGGAGTTAATAAACCCTAATAACTCCAACACTTCAAAATCATACAGCATTGTTAACAGAAAATGAAAATTGAATAAAGATGGAAAAAACTCAGTACCACGTTTTTTTTTTAACAAGCCCCTCGTCAACTTCGTTTAAATAATTTATACTTGAGCCGCATCCCCAATGGGTGCGAAAACAAAATTAATGTTTTTGATTTTTAGAAAATTATTTTTAAATCGATTCACAGGGTTTTTTAGGTACAAACAAGATCCTCTGAGATTCATGATTTGCCTGGTGTACGATATTTTTAAAATTTATACCAAGAGTTGAATTAATGATTTGCATAACTTTGACTTCACAATCAAAATTTAAAAGCTTTCTTTGACAAAATTTTTCAAATTAACCTAAAAATGTTTTGTACCAAGAAATTGAAGTTACAGAGCAATCAATAATTTAGTACTCAATCCTCATATATTACTTTCTTGTATCCTTTCGTTGACCAGTGGGCCATTTAGGAGGTCTCGAACGTTTCATATTGCTTAATAGAGTAATCCGAAAATAGTATTCATACGTCTAATGACGTCAGTAGGTTTGCCAATATGTGACCATACTTATGTCGCGTGTGAAGATTTTATTGGTTGGGTATCTTGCAAAACCCCTTCCGACGCCGTGTAGTTCTTTTCTTTTGTGAGATCTCCAATGATCATTAAAAGGGGAGTCGAAAGATTTCATTCTAATGTGAACCAAGGCGGCAACTGTGGCAGGGTGAAATGGCGAGGCAGTTGTAACGATTGACGACTTTTGGAAGCCCGCGTCTTAAACTGCTGATAAATGAACGTTCAACGTTCATTCACAGCTTTCTTCTCTACCCCTCTATTTTTTTTTTTAACGTTGTATCTGGGTACAGTTGACGATAGCTAGAGATTTTACACCACAATCATGAGTATATCGTCAAAGAATTTTCAGTCCAGGTGGTATTTTGTGATGATGCAGTCTACAAACAAAATGGTCTGCGAGAAAGCAGCACTGTGATGTTCTATTATATATACAACATATAATTTTAGAACGTTGAACATATGTTTCTTTACTATACTGTGTAGAATGGGTACTATAAAGTTGATTGTAAACAGTAGTATTGCTCCTTTGTTAAGTTTGTGTCATTGTTTTGTTTGGCCCGAGAAATGTTGATATTTTTAATTTTCGTGTCTTTTTGTACGTCAAAAGTTTTGTTTACAAATCTCTCGACGCAGGGCCGGCGTTACCCCTTCGACAAAGAGGTGTACGAAGGATATCATCACCCGCTCATCACCAAATAATGCTCGTACCCGGGATATTGTTTGAATTTTGTATCAGTTTAATAACATTTTTCTTTACCTCATCCAAGAACTCGTGTTTCTAACATAAGAATAGCCAAGAGTTCCTGTATTACTGTAAAATCTCTACAATTGGTACTCCCGTATCAGCAAAACGGTCATTGAAATAGACTCTATTTTTTACAAACAGTTGCTATGAAATTGGATCGGCGAAGCGATAAATTACATGGCTCTATGATTAACGCAACAGAGTTGTGTCAAGTTTAATAAACTCTCTCTCCCACAAAAAATAAAATAAAAACAAGGTTATAAGCCCTTCTGTGTTTTAATTATTTACGCTTCAAACAAAGACATTTTCAATACAAATTAGGCAAGTCGATTCTAAGCAATATACAGTATTGATCACAAAATAAACCACTTGACATTTGATTTAACAATTAACATGTAACATAGAATTTTAATTATGAGAGTTACACGAGAATGCGATTTTTAATTTTTATTTTTGTGTTTGTCTTGTTTCACTAGTAAATGGATTATGTAATACAACGCCATTATTAAACTTTTATGCACAAGGTGTAAATACGCCAAATTTTAAATTTTAAATGAAAACAAAACAAAAGTTCAGGAACATTCAAACGCCAATTGTTTTGTAGATTATAAGATTCCAAGGATTTTCCGTTTAAATACCGTCTTGCTACTATTTTTTTCTTTTTTAAAATTATAAAATCGATCCATCTTTCTATTTTTTTATTTTTTATATAAAAAAAAATCTATTATTTGCGTTAACTAATTCGCGTCCACTCCTTTATTCAACTCAGTCCTTCGTTATAAATGCGTTCTCAATTTTTAGTTTTATTGGCTGCCGCAGCAGTTCAAGCAGCCCCTTTCCAATTTGTTAAGAGATATGAAAACACTACTTCTCCATTAACTCAATTATCAACTTCGTTGGCTGAAGGATCTACCACAGTTCTTGAAACCACCCCAGCTGGCGGATCTACTACTGTTGCAACTACACCAGCAGAAAAAGAAACCACCTCAACTGAAGAAGAAACCATCACCTCAACTATTATTCAATACGTTACTATCACTAGTGAAGGTTACACTGCCACTTCTGCAACTAATACTTTAACTACTACTTATACTTCCAAACCATCTGTTGCTGCGCAACCATCTTCTTCTGACGATGAAACCATTACTTCAACTATCCAAGAATACGTTACTTTGACTTTATCTCACACCACTGCCACTTCTGCTACCAACACTGTTACTACCACTTATACCACCAAGGCTGCTCAAAGTAATACTGCAGCTCCTTCTGCTACTGCAGCTCCTTCTACTACTTCTGCTCCAGTATCTGAAGAAGAAGATAACGGCGAAACTACAACCTCTACCATAACCAGCGTTGTTACAATCACTAACGCTAATGGTAATACTGAAGTTTTGACTGAAAAAGTTGTACCAACTTCTGCTGAAGATTCTCACTGTGTTGCGTCAACTGTCACTGTTACTGTTACCGCTAAACCAACTTCTGCTCCAACTGTTTCAACCGTTGTTCATACCACTCAAGTTCCACTTACTGCTGAATTCACCCTTGATGACACCACCACTACCCTTACTAGCTATGTTGATTTGACTACAACCGAAGTTCTTACCATTACTTCAACCAGTTCCGTTTCAGAAGCTTCAGTTGCTCCATCTCATTACACTAGCTCTTACTCCAACTACACCGTTCCTGCTTTTACCACCCCAGTAAGTTCTTACTACAGATTATAAATTAACTAAGAGAAATGCCAATATTTTAGAGTGAAGCCAATTATACCTTCCTCAACTACTATAAATTATCCTACTCGTTTTTTATTTT
Source organism: Candida buenavistaensis (assembly GCA_030582575.1). NCBI lineage: Eukaryota > Fungi > Ascomycota > Pichiomycetes > Serinales > Debaryomycetaceae > Candida > Candida buenavistaensis. The sequence continues at coordinate 10,712 of JAKTXM010000044.1, read as the reverse complement.
TTTTTGTTTTTTTTATGTTTACTTTATTATAACTGGGTTCTTATTTTTTTTATTTCCTTACAAATTTTTGTTATTGGTGTTATTTTTATTTGCTATTACTTTGTATCCTTACCATTGGAGTTTTTTTTTGTGAAGATGCTTTTACGCAGTCTGTCATGGCTAATTGATATTATTCATTGCCATTCTACCTCTGTTATCTCTACTCTTTTTTTTTATTCTCTTTTATTGCCTAGATAGATTTTACATTTTTATATTCTTTATGTATACCTCTTTTTATATTTTTAAATATAACTTTGCCGTGTTGTATTCTGAATCGGAATATTGTAGGTACTCGAATTTGAATTTCTCAAAGATGCTTTTTTTAGTATTGTCGCGTTTAGCGAAAGGGATGGAAGAAACCAAAACAAAATAAAAAAAAAGAAAAAGTGAAACGAAATTCAAATCAAAACAAAACAGAAACACGATTTTAGCAACTTTCATCAAATTTGATAATGTCATCACCAGTCAAACCGTCAAATTACAGCAAAGAAGATTTATTTTCACCAATTAAAATACAGATATCAGGAATGGAAACATCACCTAACAAAAACCCTCTCCCTCACCGAACTCCGCAACACATCATCCACCATGCCCATGGCTTATCTGCGGAGAAGAATGCCCGTAGAAATACAATTGGGTATACCAGTATTAAACGTAGAGGGTTGGTCAATACTCCGTTGATACCTCCAGGTGCAATTAGAAACCCAATCACGTCTCCAAGATTATCATCAAGACAACCAATACAATTAGAAAGTATCAAGAAAGCAAAGCAAAAAATGGACCAAGAGATAAGATTATCATTTCCTAGAAAAGACGACGATAAGGAGAATGAATTACATTTGGATCTTTCATCTGATGAAGATGAAGATTATAGTTCACCAATCAAAAGAACGGCGAGAGTGCGTGACAATGGTGACGAGCAACCGATTAAAATACCCAGAACAGAGGATGCAGTTGATGAAGAATTTGTAAAAGAAGATTTTGTTGAACGAAATAGACCTGATAATAACGACCAGGATCTAGAGAAAGTTGATCATCGTCAATATATTCCTCACGAACATACTCAAATAAACAAGATTATTAGAGAAGATCTCCAATTGGATTATATAACACCAGAAAGAGTTACTGAACCAGTACCAAAAAGTCCCGAAACTCATCAGAATGTTCGTGTATTGGATGAAGATAAAACTGAAGAATTTAGAAAATACAATGATACTACTAGCCCGTCAAAGCCTGGTTTTAATGATGATTTTGCTGATGAAACTGCAAATATTACGTTGAAACATATTGAAAATGAACCTACTATTAATTTCTTATTGTCGCCAAATTCAAAACCGGTTTTCTCTAAAGTTCAAGTTCAAAAAATCCAGCAAGAGAGTGAGGAAAGGACAAAACAACTATTAGCTCAGTTGAATGATCGTGATGACAGGATCAAACAATTATATGAAGAATTAGCACATGTGAATGAACAAGTTATAACTACCCAGCAGAAAAATAGATCATTGACTGATGAACGAGATAAATTAAATGATTCTGAAAAAATATTAACTATCCAATTGCAACACAACGAAAGAGAATTGGCTTCATTGACAAAGAATTTTAAAATTAAAGAAAGTTCAATCAATAACTTGAAACGCAAGTTAAATGAACAGAAAGGAACATTAGATCACACGCTTCATCTTAATGAAAACTTGAAATCAAAAATCAGCGATTTACAAGCACTTGAAAGGGATTTGAAAATCGAAATTGTTGAAACAAGTAATGCTAATATTGAAACATCTCTAAAATTTGATCAATTAGTCAAAGAAAAAGAAGACTTATTGACGAAGAACCAGGAATTGACAGAAAAGCAAGAATCTACAGCTGATGAGCTTGGCAGACTGGCAGACAAGTATGATGAAATATACTACCAATTTCTTTCTGCCACGGAAAGTGTCAAACAAATGGAACAAGAGAAAGCGGAATTAGAAAAATCAAACGATCACTTGAAGTCCATTAATCGAAAATTAAATGATGACAACCTTAACAACGAAAAGTTGATTAAAGAATATGAAGCAGTAGCTACAGGTAGGATCACTGAATTGGAAACCGAAAGAGATGAAGAGGTTAAAAAGAATTTACAAAAGGATCAGAAGATCAAAGATTTAGAGCACCATTCCAAGAAATTCGAAGACCAAATTGCAGAGATTGAACATATTAACAAAGAACTCGAATCAAAGATTAATAATTTTGAAACAAAGTCCCCATCAACTGATGAATTGGAGGAGTTGAAATCTGAACTCAACACAAAGAATAAAGAAATTGGCACAAAGGAGAGAACAATTGAAGAGTACTTGTCCAAATTAGATGAATTGGTTAACCATATTCAACCATTGAAAGAGGAAAATGAAACATTGAAAAATGAACAAGAGAGATTAACAAAACAAATCACATCATTGAAGGAAAAGCTTGAAAAAAGTAAATCACAAGCAGACGAAGATTTGGATAAATTGAGTAAATACTTACACGCAGAGTACTCTGCTAAACATATCAAAAAACTCGAAGGTGTACTTAAAGAAAATAAAAAATTAGAAAGGGATTTAGAGTTTTATAAAATCAAATTGGAGAAAGCTAACAAGGAAACTGAAATATTAACAGAAAGAAAAATTTCCAATGCGTCATCTCCAGCACTTAGTCCAAAAATCACTAGTGTTCCAAGAAACAGAAGTAAACGTTAGTCTATGTATTTGCAAATGTATGAACTGTAACTCTAGAGCCATCATTTAAGTGATCGAATTTCTAACAGAAATGCGCCTTGTACGATTTATCTATGATCATTAAAAAAAAAAAAAAAAAGAAAAACCCACGACTCGTGATCTTATTTCAGCCACATTTTTGGTAGATGACATATTTTACGGGGTTATAAGTACCGGAAATAAACAAGGCACGGCGAAAACCCTTAAAAACAGTTTTGACTATATTATTTTTTTTATTGAAAGAATGTCACTTTTAGTATGAGCACCCCAACCTTTCAAGCTTTCTACTACAGTTTAAGAAGGCAATCAACCATCCCCTGGATGAAAAATCTCAGCAAGACTGTCCCCCAATGATAGGAAGTATCTAATGTTTTAGACCACGGCAACAAATATGGGAAGGCATTGACAGTATTCAAAAACTAATTGAAATCTGTCATGCCGCAGAATCGCCAAGCCCTTTTTTTTTGATTATTTACGAACTTTTTTTTTTGTCTGATGAAATATAAAAACAAGACCAAACCTCTGACTTTTAACAACAGCATATCAATTAAATACCTATGAAATTTGTTCAGCTCCTAGTCCTATTATCCCTCGCGACTCAAGTTTTCTTGTTTCCCCTTTCGCTATCGGATATTAACAACAATGTTATCAAAAAGCTAACCAAGAGAAAAGGTGGACACAGTAGTGGTGGACACAGTAGTGGTGGACATAGCAGTGGTGGATCAAGCAGTGGAAGCAGTGGAAGCAGTGGAAGTAGTGGAAGTAGTGGAAGTAGTGGATCAAGTGGAGGTAGTGGATCAAGTGGAAGTAGTGGATCAAGTGGAAGTAATGGATCAAGTGGATCAAGTGGATCAAGTGGATCAAGTGGATCAAGTGGATCAAGTGGATCAAGTGGATCAAGTGGATCAAGTGGATCAAGTGGATCAAGTGGATCAAGTGGATCAAGTGGATCAAGTGGATCAAGTGGATCAAGTGGATCAAGTGGATCAAGTGGATCAAGTGGTACCAAAGGTGGTGGCTCAAGTAGTTCAAGCAGTAATGGAAAATACAGCAATGATCAGTACCACTGTTCAGGATCTTTATGTGGTTATGGTAATTATTTTGCCCCTTCAGCTGCAGCAGCTGCTGCTGGTTATGGTATTGGAAAATATAGCAACAATCAATACCATTGTTCTGGCTCATTATGTGGATACGGTAATTATTACGCTCCTTCAGCTGCGGCAGCTGCTGCAGGTTATGGTACTACACGTTATCACAATCGTAACAGTACCAATTCTACTCATAATTCTGGAACTTCAACAAATTCTCAACCACATATTTATTTAGTAGCATTTGCACTTGCATACATAGTTTTATAGGTCAGTTTAATTAGATTCACTTTAATGTTTAGAAACAACCTAACACAACTGCCTAAAAAAAATGTTCTAACTAAAGTTGTTGCTACAGGTGATAATGTTTTAGAGCTAAAAAAGGTGCTTCAATATACAAGAGTTAGAGCTATACTTGGGTAGCTATAATTTAAACCCTGATCCACTAAAATATAGTACAAACATAAACAATAAAGAAACCCTTTATATGGAGCGTCTACCAATAAATACAGACATTACAATGATGGCCATAAAAACCATCAATAGTTGAAAACATTTTGAGCATACTTACACGACTCCTCATTTATCAAAACCAATTATTTTTTTCTCCTGTGATCGAGAAAGAAGTGGACGAAATTAAATTGCCATTGGAGTAAATACATCAATAAGTGATAAATACTTAGAAACTTATCTTGTATAAAGTAATCGATTATTGTTTTAATTTTTTGTGATTTTATTTTTAAATTTTAGATTGATTCTGTACATATATTTGTGATAATTCCCAGAGACAGTAGAAAATGTCAAATGCTGAAACTAGTAAACTATATGAAAGTGTGATTGAAGATGTCATAAATGATTCCAGACAGGATTTTGAAAATAGTGGAATTGATGAGAGTACATTGCAAGAATTACGAAAGATATGGTGTGAGAAATTAACTCAATCCGGGGTTGCCAAATTCTCTTGGGATGCTGAAGATGAAGAAGACGAAGAAGAAGGGAATGCTGGTGAAGAAGGAACTAGTGTCGGTGGTGAAACCATTGAATCAGGGGATACAGGAAATGTTTCTGTTAAAACAGATTTGGAAATACCTGATCAATTATCTTATAACACAACTAATAGTCTAGGAATAGAATTACCCTCAATACAGACAGATACCCGAGATGACAATGATCATGGCTTAATAATCCCTAAAATTGAACAAACTGATGGCAGTTCTGTTTTTATTGATAAAAAATCAAAGATTGGTCAAGCTGATGGGGAATCGGAGTTTGAAGAATTTGAATCCGATGGTGATTTATCAGATGATATTAACTCCGATCTAGATTCAGAATCAGAAAAGGAAGATGAAGATGAAGAGGAAGATGAAACCAACTTTGCTCTTTGTCTTTTTGATAAAGTCCAAAGAATTAAAAATAAATGGAAGAGTACCTTGGTTGCAGGAATTGCTAATATTAACGGTAAGGATTATGTTTTCCACAAAGCCAATGGTGAATGTGAATGGTAAAAGTCGTAAATAAATAAAGTAATTAATTAAAAAAGTAATCTAATCCTCGTAATTTTAGTTTTTGTTTTATTCACGCTTTCTAATATTTGTATTGTAGAGCAATAAGCGAAAGATGTTATTTTCTACATGTTCTTTTTGTTTCCAAAGCTCCACAAATGGAAATTTAATCAAGAAACAATCAGATTCATTACATCCCTGGGTTCTCAGTAACGGTTTTCTTGGTTCTGGGGATGAGTTTCTATCCAACATCAAGTAACACAAAACACATCCCGGTTGAGCCTTTCAATTCAACAACGTGGTAGAAATAACCCAATTTGCACAAAATTCAAACAAATTCGGCCATTCTTCCGTTAATTTAATTATCTAATTAATGCAAGTTTAATTGATTTTTGGACTGTTCCTCCTAACCCTTTCTTTTTTTTTTTTTTTTTTTTTTGGGCCGGTTGATAGGAGACAAAGTATGCACGTGTGGGTCATTAATTTGCATCCTGGAACGGCACAAATTGATAAAAAAAATAAAATAAGCCTGAAAAATTCCCAATGGGAAGGTATCTGAACAATGGTATAGGAGTCTCAAAAAAAAAAAAAATGGGTATAAATAGCTAGCGATTGTCCCACTATCGAAGAGAGAGGAAATACTTTGAAATCAACTAATGTTTATCCAATCAGTTTTATTAACTGTTGCAGCTGCTCCAGCGGTCTTGGCATCTCCATATTTCAATCCATATTTTGGAAAATACTTCCACGGTCAAAGAACTTCCAGTGATTCATCTTCATCCGGTAATTTTTATCCAGTTAAAGATTGCTCTGCTTTTATTGATGCAAATCCAGATAGTTCTTGGTCATGTCACAACAAATCACCAGTTTCTAAAGAAAATTCCTGTTGTTTTGAAGAGAATGGAATTATTTTGTCGACTCAATTCTGGGATTACAACACTACTTTGTTAAGTGTTGCTGTTAATGGTTCTACTAGTGACATTGTTGAAGCTGAATTGAGAAGCAAACTTGATGGACTTTACGATGATTTAAGTAGAACATTCACCATACATGGTACCTGGGATGATTTCTGTAACGGTTCATACCCACAAAACTGTAACCCAAGTTTAGAAGTCAGTGACAAAAAAGATAACCTTACTCATCTTTTAGTTGATCAATTCAAAGAACCTGAATTATACGACATTATGTCTAAATATTGGATCGATACCATTGCCAGTAATGTCGATGACACTGCTTCTCAAGCTTTGTGGGAACACGAATATAACAAACATGGTACATGTATGACTACTATCAACCCGGAATGTTTTACTGGAAACTATACTCGTTTCGAAGCAGCTATCAACTTTTACAAGAAAACTGTTGAAATTTGGTCACAATTGGACACCTATGAATTCTTAGCCGCAGCCGGAATCTACCCAACTGTTTCCAGAAAATATAAATTATCAGACGTTCAAGCTGCGCTACAAAAAGCACATGGTGCCAAAGTTTATGTTGGTTGTTTAAATAACTCCATTTCTGAAATCTGGTATTTCTACAATTTACAAGGTAGTTTGTTGACTGGTACTTATAGACCAATTGATACTACCACCAATACTAAATGTAGTGAGGAAGTTTGGTACATTCCAAAATAATTGTTTAGTCCAAAATGTTGTGATTAAAATGTTTAGTTTATTCTTTTTCTTTTTCTTTTTTTTTTTTATACAATTTCCGTTACTTCAGTTCATTATATGATACCAATATATATATATATATATAGATTTATAAATCTTTGGTTTGTGTACTAATTGTAGTATAATGATTGATATGGTTAGCAATTCTTCAGAAACTAGGGAATAAACCATTTCTGAAAGGTTATGAAAGTATGCCAAGATTTCTAACTGTTTGTTTTGAATTTGCAGCTAAAACACCAAGAACTTTTCACGTCCACTCAACTATCCGACTTTCCCTCGATATTCATACTGTCACTCAACTGTCGGATTTAAGGCAACAGCGCTACCAAATATAATATTATTTTATGACCAAGACATAGTTATTTGACAGATCCAATTCTACTAAGCCCATTCATTAGCGAATTCACGTCGCCTAGACACCTGCGGCTCAAGTTATCGAGTATGATCAGTTAAGAGACTTGTACCTAGGAACAAAATCAAACAAAAAAATATGTGTATACTTAATTCCTGCGCCTCCTGCGATATCCTATAAACCTTACTTAATTATTATTTCTATGTGATTGGGAACACGAATACGCGTAAATATTTTACCACCAAGGCTTAAATCGCTCCTTATCACGTGTGGTGTGTTTGGCAGATGAAAGCAATTGCATTCAAATGGAATGTCGTGATCGGCTGTGAAATGAATTTACCTCCTTTCGCTACGTAATTGAATAGGTTTTGCCTTGAGTATAAATTGTTTTTTATATATTTGTAAAGCAATAATATCTATCGGGTTCACTATCCATTCCGCTAACAGTTCGTATGTTTTAAATACAGGAATTCTTGGCAAGTTGGTTTGATTCTACCGAACAACAACTAAAAAGATCTACGAGAGAGAAAAAAAAAAAAAAATCTCAAAACACTCTACGTATACAAATTTTATCATATCAAAAACTTCATTCTGATTATTCAAACGATCTTTTTTAGTACCATAATTGTGGGGTTTTAGTATTCATTGAAACATTATGAGTGATACTGAATTTCCAAAGGTTTCAAATCCGGATCATACAACACATGTCAATAGCCCGTGCAATACAAACTCAGAGACTACTACCCATGAAAATGGAAAAAGTAATGGAAATGACACTCTACGAGTGCCTGAACCACCAGCGAAGAGAAAAAGAGGTCTTTCGCTAAGGAGCCAACTTTTCAATAAAGCTTTCAATATTCAACAAGACCAACCACCACCACCACCACCACCACCACCACAACCACAACATCAACAACCGACAACTATTTCTATAACACCACCAGAACCAACTCTACAAGATTTTCAGAATTTATTTCCTTCATATCAGCAATCTTCGCAAAGCATAGAACTCGAGGACATACAAGCAACACCGGAGATAACCATCCAAGAAGCTCCTGACACAAATCTTAGCGTTTATGGGAACTTACAATCAAACCTAAGCCGATCAACTACGCACTTGACTCCAGAGTCAAATAGAACAAGTATGAGTGCCATGTCTTTTATTTCACGGCGAGAAAGATCAGATTGGAAACGTTACGGAAGTACAAACAAGCTTTACCAAGTTTTGGTTGATTTGAAGAATAAAATTTTTCATATTAAAAACTTACCTTCTACAGAAGAAGGACGTATTATTCCTTTATCGGTGGATCCAAAATTAGTCAATTCGTATTATGAGGATGAGTTTTATGATATTTCAAATAAAAGTTTCATCGATGAAAGAACTAACCAACCATATATCAGCAATATAATTACTTCTTCCAAGTACACAATATATTCATTTTTACCAAAACAATTGAAAGCTCAATTTTCCAAAGTTGCAAATTGTTACTTTATGGTTGTTGCCATTATGCAAATGATTCCAGGATGGTCTACGACTGGTCATTTTACAACAATTATCCCCTTATGTATTTTTATGTCAATTTCAATAATGCGTGAAGGTTTTGATGATTGGAAAAGACATGGTCATGACAAGGAAGAAAATAACAAAAGAACTAGGGTTATTAAGGAAGATGCTGAATTGAGCAATTTTGATGCCCATTCTATCACCACAATCATGACCGAAACCATGCCGGTGGCACCAAATAATAACAATCTTTCAGCAGTAAGGAGCATATCTACAAACTCATCATTTGCAGATTTGGATGAGTCACTAACAAAAGAGGATGTTTCATACACTAACACCGCATTAATGCGACGCTACAATTTGAAAGAATACCCCACAAAATGGAAGAATGTGAAAGTTGGAGATATCATCAAAATTAATGAAAACGAATGGTTTCCTTCTGATGTTATTTTGATTGCAACGAGTGAATTGGAAACACAAGAAGCCTTTGTTGAAACAATGGCTCTTGATGGGGAAACAAATCTTAAACAAAAACTACCACATCCGGAATTATCTAAAAAAGCTTCAACAGTAACAGGTTTAAAGAATTTGCATACTTTGGTCACTGTTGAAGATCCCAATAAAGATTTATACAACTTTGAAGGATCTTTTGTGTTGGGAGGTGAAAAATATCCACTTGGGCCAGATAATGTGGTGTACCGTGGTAGTGTATTAAGAAATACAAAGTCCATATTAGGTTTAGTCGTTTTCACTGGTGAAGAAACTAAAATTAGAATGAATAACATCAGAAATCCTCGTACCAAAGCTCCTAAATTACAGAAGAATATAAATTATATTGTCATTTTTATGGTGTTTGTTGTTGTTATGCTATCTGCGTTTTCTACTATGGCACAGAGATTACAATATGAAAGTTATAAGGACAGAGCTTGGTATTTATTTCATGAAGATGCAGGTGTAGCAGCAACTTTAATGGGGTTCATTATTATGTACAATACACTTATTCCTTTATCACTTTACGTCACCATGGAAATTATCAAAGTGATGCAATTATGTTTTCTTCAATTTGATATAGATATGTATCATGTTGAATCGAACACTCCAGCAGATGCAAAAACAGCAACGATCTTGGAGGAATTGGGTCAAGTTTCTTATATTTTTAGTGACAAAACAGGGACTTTAACGGATAATAAAATGATTTTCAGAAAGTTTAGTGTATGTGGAGTAAGTTGGTTACATGATTTGGATATAATGTTAAATGAAAAGGAGAATCCTAATAGTCAAGTGACAGCTCCATTAGTTCCACGGCTCAGTATACATGTTCCAACTCTGTCGGCGAAAAGAAATAGTAGAGTCTCAACTGAAGTAGAAGGAAGAACTAGTACAACATCAATTGTAAGGGAAAGTATGGATCTCACGCCGCAAAGAGAAAGCACCACAGCATGGACTTCATCAGCACAACCAAATAAAATACAAGATTTGATGAATTCGTTACAATTATTAAGACATATTCAATCACATCCACAAACCTTGTTTGCCAAAAAAGCAAAATTCTTTTTGTTATCAATTGCTTTGTGTAATACTTGTCTACCAAGGAAAAAGGAAAACGAATCCAAACGTCAAAGCAATGATAGTGATTTAGAAGACACTTCGGATGATGGCGATTGCTTATCAGATGCATCCATTACGTATCAAGCTGCATCACCGGATGAATTGGCTCTAGTACAGGCTGCTAGAGATTTGGGATTTGTTGTTTTTGACAGACAGAATAGTAAATTAGTCATTAAAACATACCCAGAAGGTTTTGAAAATCCACCAAAATACG
>JAKTXM010000043.1:35885-65290 GCA_030582575.1 Candida buenavistaensis | reverse complement strand
ATAAAGAAGGTATTTTCTTAGAGTCATCAACATCGATCTTGTTACCTATTATAATGAATGGGAAATCTTGAGGATTTGAAACATTGGATTGCACCAAAAATTCATCTTTCCAACTGGTTAAATTGTTCAAAGATTTTTCGTTAGTGACATCAAAACATAATACACAACAGTCAGCACCTCTATAAAATGCAACTCCTAAACTTTGAAATCTTTCTTGACCAGCAGTATCCCATATTTGTAGTGTGACTTGTTTGTTATTATCAATAGTAATTTCTTTAGTTAAAAAATCAGCACCAATGGTAGCTTTGTATTGATGAGAGAATTTGTTATTAACAAATTGTTGCATGAGTGATGTTTTACCAACACCTGAATCTCCTAATATGATTACTTTCAATAACGTTTTCTTTTTTGATGATGACATTATTTATAATTAAAGTTATCTAATAAATAGAAAAGAAAGTGACTCTGTTTTTCTTCTTTTTTTTTTGTTTTTTTTTTTCTTGCTTCTACCACTTCATAGTTACAATAATAATAGGGTCGATTATATGCAGGTTACACTGTTATCAGCCTGCTATCATTGATAAACACTAGATTGGAGTGATAGATTGTTTGACGATGTGATTGATATGTGAAACTACGAGGAGACCAAATGTCCTTGTTTCTGTTATCGCATTTGGTTATTTAATTGAAATAAGAATCAGAAGCTTTCTCTTCAATTCTATTGCTTCTTGACTAGAACCGTTACACCGAGAGGTGTCAATATCACAGTCGACTTTTGTGTATGTATTGGCTAAACTTTAAACGTGACGAAAATAGTTCCGAAAATTACGTAATTAGGTAGTAAGTTAATGAGCAAACTTATTGCCACAATATTCGCGGGTATATAAATACTCTCCCCTCCTTGATTTAGAAAACCAACCACTCTTCTTTCCAACTCAAAATGTCCACTTCATCTATTCAATTAACAAAACAATCAACTTATAAATTAAACAATGGAACATATATCCCTGTCATTGGTTATGGTACTTATTTAGTTGATGCATCCAAAGCGGCCGAATTAACTTATGCTGCATTAGAAAAGGGATACAGACACATTGATACAGCAATTGCCTACCATAACGAAAAGGAAGTTTCCCAAGGTATCAAAAAGTTTTTAGCCGATCATCCTGACGTTAAAAGAAGTGATATTTGGTTTACTACTAAGATTAATAATCAATCTCAAGGATACGAAGAAACTAAAAAAGCAGTTGAACAAATTAAAAATGACGTTGAAGAAAACATTGATTACGTTGATCTTATTTTGATTCATTCTCCATTAACTTCAAAGGGTCGTCGTATCGGTACCTATCAATACTTGCAAGAAATTGTTTTGGACCCATCAGACTCAGTATTAAAAGTCAAGTCGATTGGGGTTTCCAATTATGGTGAAGATCATTTGGAAGAATTGTTTAATTGGGAAGGATTTCTAGTCAAGCCTGTGCTCAATCAATTGGAATTACATCCGTGGTTACCAAGATTGAAATTGAGAGAATATTTATATAAACATGATATTTTGGTTGAAGCTTATTCCCCACTTACCCAAGGTCAAAAATTGAATGATCCAGAAGTAATTGAACTTAGTAAGAAGTTTAACATCCCTAAAACTGAATTTTTACTTAAATGGGCCTTTTTACAAGGTTTTATTGTATTAGTAAAAAGTGATAAACCAGATAGAATTCAACAAAATTTGAATGTGTTACCGTCAGGTAAAGAAGATGATCATGGGTTACATGAAAATGAAAATCAAGGAGTGATTACTTTGAATCCTGAGATTATAGAAAAATTGAATAAACCAGAAGCAAGGGAAGTCTTGACTTGGGGTGGTGAAGATCCAACGCTTTTTAAGGATAAATAAATAACACTATGTAGACAATGTATGAGTGGAAAGCAATGCCACAGCTTCGGACGACCTGTATATAATAACTCCCATTTCTCGGTCATCTAATCACAAGACTAGAAGAGTGGGGACACTCCCACGCCTGATAACAAAAAAAAAAAAAAAAAAAAAAAGTAACACACTTTTTGGTTGTCTCTTTTTTTATCATACACTATAATGAGAGTAAATACTGTTTTATCTCTAGTTGTTGTTGCTTCAACAGCTTCCTCATTAGTTTTACCAGGAATCACTTCCTTTTTTAATAACGTTAACCAACTTTTAAGTCCTCAAGCGCCATTAGTAAATACTGATAAGCATTTGCCACCTACCACTCAAGAAACAGATCTTAAACAAGGAATACTTTCTAACCCATTGAATAAAATTATCCCTAATCACTACATTGTTGTTTTAAATGACGATTTATCTCAATCCCAATTTTTGCAACACCAAAACTGGATTCAAGAAGAACATGTTAGCACGACCGGTTCCTCTGGAGATAAACCATTGGAATTTTTCCAAATTGACAACTTTGTTAGAGGATACACTGGGTTTTTTACTGAAGATTTAATTAACAAGGTTTTAAGTAACCCGGAAGTTAAATTTATTGAAAAGGATTCCGTATTCCACACTGTTGAATTTGATATTCAAAAAGATGCTACTTGGGGTATTTCTCGTATAAGTCATCGTGATAATATTGATGACGGTAAATACTTGTTTGACAATGAAGGTGGTGAAGGAGTCACTGCTTACGTTATCGATACAGGTATTAAAATTGATCATCCAGATTTCGAAAAAAGAGCTAGTTGGGGGGCATCTATTGCTTTCCCGAATATTAAACAAGATTACAATGGTCATGGTACTCATTGTGCTGGTACAATTGGCTCTCAAACTTACGGTATTGCTAAAAAAGTAAATCTCGTTGCTGTTGGTGTTATGAATATGTTGGGTGCTGGATCAACATCTGATATAATCAAAGGAATTGAATTTGTTGTTAAGCAACATCAAGCTGACGTTGAAGCAAAAAAGAAAGGGTTTAAAGGTTCTACAGTCAATATGTCCATTGGTGGAGGCATTTCAGATGCTTTAGATTTAGCAGTCAATGCTGGAACAAAAGCTGGTTTACATATTTCAGTTGCTGCTGGTAATGATAATGCTGATGCTTGTCAATATTCACCTGCTAGAGCGTCTGGTCCTATTACCATCGGTGCTTCAAATAGAGGAGATGAAAAAGCAAGTTTCTCCAACTGGGGTACATGTGTAGATTTATTTGCTCCGGGTGAAGATATCGAATCTACCTTTATTTGGTCCGACACAACTGTTATGTCGGGAACTTCAATGGCATCTCCACATATTGCAGGATTATTATCCTACTACTTATCTTTACAACCAGATATCAAATCAGAATTCTATACCCAAGCTATTGAGCCAGCTAATTTGAAGAATAAATTAATCAAGTACGGTACTAAAGGTGTTTTGACGGGATTGGATGCAATTAGTCCTAATATTTTAGCATTCAATGGTGCTGGTGGTAATTTGACCGATTTCTGGGGTTCGTAGAGTATGATCTAGAAAGTTTTGTGTATGTCCGGAAATATATATATATATGTATATTAGCAATTCCGAATAATGTATTTCCGGGGAAAAAATAAAAGAAGCAAACGACACCTCCCCTCGGAATTATGTGCAATTGCGTTAGGGGGTAAATTCAACTTTGATTGGCGTTCAATAATAATTAGATAATTATTAGTAAAGTAAATGAAATTTTCTTAGTTATAGAACTTTTATTTCGGGGAGTTTCCCACATTGATGTTATATACACACCCGAAATGTCCTTTGCAAACACAAAGACGGGAGTAGAAGAATATTGATCAAACAAAGGGGGCAACAAAAAAAGGACTATTGAATGTCAATTGCTATTCTTCGCCTCCCTGAAATTTTTACTAAAACATTATGCAATGAACCAAAACTATAAATACCAGTGGAAAATTCCCCAAAACTTGATTTTTCTTATACTTTCCTCCATTACGTCAATTGAATAAACTCACAATGGCAAAAGTTGCAATTATCATCTACTCCTTATATCACCATGTCTATGACTTGGCCTTAGCTGAAAAGGCCGGTATCGAAGCTGCCGGTGGTCAAGCTGACATCTTCCAAGTTGCCGAAACTTTATCTGACGAAGTCTTGGGTAAAATGCACGCCCCAACCAAACCAGACATTCCAGTAGCTTCCAATGATACTTTAACTTCATACGATGCCTTTTTGTTTGGTGTCCCTACCAGATTCGGTAACTTCCCAGCCCAATGGAAAACTTTCTGGGACAGAACCGGTGGTTTATGGGCTAAGAACGCTTTAAGAGGTAAATACGCTGGTGTATTCGTTTCTACTGGTACCCCAGGTGGTGGTCAAGAAACTACCGTCATCAACACTTTGAGTACCTTGACTCATCAAGGTATCATTTATGTTCCTTTCGGTTACGGTTATGCTGGTATGACTGATTTAAATGAAGTTCATGGTGGTTCACCATGGGGTGCTGGTACTTTTGCCGGTGCTGACGGTTCTAGAAAAGTCTCTAGTTTGGAAAAATCTATTGCTAAACAACAAGGTGAAGATTTCTACAAAACTGTTTTTGAAAAAAAATTTTAGAGTAGGAGAGTATATCGCACATAGAATTTGATATTCTTTGATTTATGAATTATTAGTAGAACTAAAGATAAAAATTAACGTATATTATTAAAGTTATTTCAGGTATTGAATACAATACTTCATTTCGTCTTCATCTAAACTCTTGATGTAAAGACATTTCGATAACAAATCAGGTTGGATATCGAAATTATAATTACTTGACCATTCGATACATTGAGATAATGATTTCACAATGTGGACCGAAGTTCTAAATTTTGCAAAATTAACCAAATTATTACCTTCGTCTATCAGTATATCTGCGTTTTTCTTAATTATACTTGGTCTTTCTGCATTAAATGTCAAATCACTCAAATATAATCCAACAAATGGGATGCATCCTTTAGATGGTTTGATTTGATTTATGGTTAATCTAATATTCAAAAAATTCTTCAATGGAGATGCTAAATCTTCAAGATTTTTCAACATTAAAATATCGCCAGGTACCAAATTTTTCCAAGTTTCTTTTAATTTTTGTACTCTTTGTGATGTTAAAGCAAGAATTATTTGCATTAACGTTGTGAAGTTTTGTAATTCTAAGCAATGTTGTGCAATATGAATAAATCTTGATATCAAATGTATTCTTTCCTTTTCAGACTGTGTCAATAAAATTTCTGAAATTATCCAATTCACCATTAAGTTAAATCTTGCGACTACTAGATTGACTCCTTTATTTTTAATATAATAATCATCATTAACAATAATTTCCAACCAACTGTTCACTGGAGTTAATTCTCTATTCCATTTCAACTCAATCAAATCTTTCCAATCCACTTCTTGTAGCATGTCCTTTTCAATAAATGTAAAATGATCAGCCAATGACTTGGAATCAAAGGATAAAACAAACGAAATATGAGCATCATTAAACATAATATTATGCACTGAAAATACATCGCTTGATGGTGAATAACTATCCAAGATGATTTTGGGTGACTGGTATTCTGGTGTTGAAGCAACTTGGGGTGGCGGTTGAAAATCAGATATGTCTATATTATTATTATTAAGAACACATTGACTCTTGCTATGACGAGGCGTTGACGTGATTGGATCAGTATTTGTATCATCACTGGAATCCTTTCTCAGTGTCTTAATTGGAGTTAATGGAGGATCAATATGGGATGTGTCAAAACTTGTAGTCATTCCAATGGCATCCTCGGTTTCAGCATTATGAATTTCATTAAGAATATCTTCAGTATCATGAAACATTTCAACTTCGTCTTCGTCTTCTACATGATCGCCGTTCTTCTTTAGCGTCAGTTTGGATGATGATTTACCTTCCAATTTATGTAATGCATATTGAATCGGGTCTTCTGTTGAAAGCATTGTTTCATCTGGTATGGCTGCCAATTCTTTTAAAGCAAAACTACTAATACCCGGGATAGCGACAGAATTACTATTGGAACCTGTTGCAGCAGTAGATTGAGATGATCCTTTGTTTGTATTTCTTGTTGAACTTTTTTTACTCTTGACTGCTAATGAAAATATTGAACTATCACCAATATCACCTGAAGTCATTTTGGTATGAACTTCAGAATGACATTCGTGGAAGGGCAACTCAGTTAATGCACATAAAACGCTAAATCTGACACTTTTTCTTGATCCTCTAGAGCTATTGCGTGATAAATGACTTGACGTCAATCTTATAGAACTTCCCTCTGAATCATCAGTGACTTTATTTGGAAGATTGTGAAAAGCCGACTTCTTTTTCAACCCATATTCTGTTGTTTCAACCTTGATAGAATTGGATTCATTAAAAACAGAAAATGCTGAGTCGTAACTAACGTAGGATTTTATTGAATCTCTTTTTAAAACAGATCCGTTTGAATTCTTTGACCATACTGAAAGTCTTTTGTTGAATGCAATATTGCTATTGGTGTTGTCACAAAAACTAATTCTCTTTGGTTTAGCCAGCTGTGGACTCATAGCTATCCCCAATTCTTGAACGTCAGCATCATATTGAGTAATATTACTTGGTGTTGAAATTGACGAGTTTTCATGGGAACAGTTAGCTTGTTGAAAATCAAAATTAGGTTCAAAAAATTCTTCATGAGCTTTCTTTGTTGGTTGTTCATTCAGAAAATTAAACTCTTCAAATTCTTCTTCCAATGGTGATTTTTCAAGTGAGCCATCCAAATTAATAACTTCTTCATCATTCCAGTTAATACTTGTAGGGCTTTGAAAGGAGGATGTAGATTCTTTTGTTTGTTCAACCCCATCAAGTAGATTGCTGGTTGAAATATTTCTTGGAACTTTCACGTTGTGAACATTTTCGCTATCGTTAACGAGGTTATCAATTTTAACAATATTCAAATCAGATAAATCATTAATATCCATTTGATCAATTTGCTCATTATCATCAAGTTCTTCAATTGGTTCATGATTATTTTGGGAATCAACGTCCATGTCTTCGTCATGAGTTTCCATATCTATTTCATCTCTATCAGAATAATTTCCATTCATTTCATGAATCACACTACTTGATTCACTACTGATATAGTATCTGATCAAATATTCTAATTCATCTATAATTCTTGCACTCAAGACATCAACTCTGTTTCCAATTTCAGTTTTAGAGTTCATAATTGTCATTGCATTTGCTATTAATTTATCAAGATCTTCGATCGATGGTCTTGCGTTCATAGTCTTATTGGTGGTACTTGACATTTCAGAAGATGACGCTTTATGTACAATTAATGATTTCTTCCAGTGATCCATTAATTTCCTTATGGACCCTCTTCTGTTAAGATCTTCGTTCTCAGTTCGTATAGATACATTAGATGGCGGTTGAAGCAGATAATGTTGGTGGCTCTGAGGTTCACTTTCATAAGGTGCTATTGCTGATTGATAATCATGAATAACTTCACGATCCATTTTCTTTACTGGTGTTGGTGGCACAATTGAAGACACTTTTGAAGTAGGTAATTTGACATTCCCATTTGTTGAAAATCCAACTTGGTTATAGCCTTGACTTTTTGTTAATGTAGATTGTTGAACAAGGTTTTCTTTGTCTTCTTCATCCTCTTCCATTGTTTTTGTCTTTTTCAAATCTAATGAAGAATCCTTGATATTCATATGATTATGTCTCTTGCTTTGCATTAATGCTCTCCTATTTTCTTTCGGTTTCACTCTTGTTGGAGTTGATGGTCCTGTAAGATTTGCATTATTAATATATGATATCGCTGGTGATTTTGGTAAACTAAAAGAATTTGAAAAAGTTGGCGATTTGATCAATTTTTTCTGTTGTTGTATCTCTTGAATCTTGTTGTTGATGGACATTCTTGACGAATGGTGGTGTAAAAGTAAATTGTTTATTGAAAATTGTGGATTTTCTTCCTGACTTGTATTATCATCAAAAATTAACATCTTGTGTTGAATCTTTTGATCGTATAATGAGAGCATCGCAGATCGACGATACGAAGGATTTGTGTGAATTGAAGTTTCCGTATTTGATTTAGATAATTTCTTGTTATTTCTTAATGTAGGTGTTAATGGTAACACATATGCATGCGCATTTTTACTGTTAACTAACGAATCGATATCGAGCTCTAATAACCAAAATTCGTTAATTATTTTTAGCCAATGAACTTTCAAATCTCCAAGAATTTTAGTGGTGAAAATAGAGCAATCTTCTTCGTCCTTGTTTAATTGTTGCAGTTGCCTGTCTATCACGGCAATCAAATTTGATTCCAAAGTTATACTGTTCAATGTAGTAGTAAAAATGTCACATAATTCATTATCATCATTGAAATCGTCAACAAAATAGTTTATAATCCAGTGTCTTAAAACAACAAATGTTCTTAATAGTACTAGTTTACCTATTTTAATATTATTATCTTTCATTGAGTTGATATATTGTAATGACCAAATTAACCTCGTTAGTAACAAATTCATGACTTCTTTGCTATTGGAAAACATTCTATAAGTTAAAAAGAAATCACAAATTAAACCATAATCAATAACTTCTGGTGAAGTCATTTGAACAATCAATGCTTTAACAGTAGCGTGATTGATTAATTCTGGGTTGGAATCATCATACTTGACTAGATCTTCATTATTACTAGTTGTTGGCAAACATGGGAATAATTTTTCGTCATCAAAAATTGATTCATTATGTTTATTGTAATGAAAGTCTGAGTGAATTGTTGTTTGTTGATATTGCTGAAGATTATAGTCATTGGTGATATCTGATTGGAGTGTTTTCATTTCACTAGAACTAGATGGTGATCGTTGAGGTATAGATTCCGGTTGTAATTGTTCAATCGATAGGTTTTCTTTATTGTTGCTAACATCACCAGTGATGTTGGTCTGTTGTGTTTTTGGTTGGCTCATTGAGAAAAACACGAAGGGAGGGAAGGTAACTTTTGTATGAATTCCCTTAAAATGACCTATGAATTAGGAATTGAAATGTCGAAATGCCCACTTGAACCAAATGAGAATAGTATAAACAATTAAAAGGAAAAGGAAAAGGAATCAAAACTCTACAACTCTGTTTTTTTTTTTTTTCTATTATTTTTTTTTTCTCTTTGTGTTGATATGTTTTTTTTGTAAAAAAAAAAAAAAAAAAAAAAAAAAAAAAAAAAAAAAAAAAAGAAAAAGAAAATTCTGCTTTGTTTATATTTTGCTATTGTGTGAGAGAATTTTATAATTTAAGACACAAGAGGATTAAAATAATTATCAACTACTAATGTATTTAACCTGTAGGTAACAAACTAACCATTACTTACTTATGTCTCGTAATGTCAAAAATAATTGATGGTTAATATATAACCATGAGTTTTGAGATGAATTTTTACAACCAACCAAATTGTCTGGACACACATAAAATATGAAATGTAAACAACAACAAAAAAAAAACGCGAAACTAAAAAAAAAAAAAAAAAAAAAAAAAAAATCAATAAATACACGACTGATTAAAATTTTTCATTATTATCATTGTCATCAGATACTATGTTTATTAATTTGCAATAACCCCACTAATAGGAATGTTCTATTATTTAAATTACAACTTACAAATTTAAAAGACGTGTTTAATAATTTATTTGCATAGTAATTTCATCCTAAAATTATTTGACGATATATACACTTTTGTGACTTTGTCTTATTTTAGTAACTTGCTTTCCTAAATGAGATTTTCAATTTTGTCCCTTGTCCTTATCGTATATAGTTTACGAAACACCTCGAAAACTACAACCGATTAAAAAATAGATACAAATTCATTAAACAAAAATATAAAGTCTCTAAAAAAAAAATAATAATAAAGTCTAAGAAAAGTTCTACTTTCTCAATTCTTCAGAAATAGAACCGAGCTCTTTAGCAAAAACTTCACCGATATCAACCAATTGATCATCAGTGTTTCTCAAACCAATAAGACATAATCCAACCGGAGCCTTTGCAAATGCTTTTGGATCATCATATTGCTCATAAACAAATTTGTCATTCTCATTGAGTGGTTTATAACCCTTTCGTGGTTGATCTAATACCTCATCAATTTGAGTAACTGGGAAAGCCAAAACTGGATAATCCAAAAGATTCCAAATGGAAGTGTAACCCCAATATTTAGCAGTGCGATGTCTTGGTGCAACATTTGGAAAAATTGGAGAAAGAACAGCATCCAATGGATGACCATCTTTATCAGTATAAGACTTCCAATGTTTCAAATAATCTTTTTGATATTTCAGTTTTTCCAAATGCCATTTCCATTGTTCTTGCATATCCAACTCTTTAACACCTTGAATGGCCCAAGAAGTTTGCTCTAATAATGGTTCACCACTTTCTAATGAGCGACGTAAATCTTTACCACCATCTTCAAAGTATAATTTACCAAGAATTTCTGCAGATTTGGCATGGTTGAAAGGTTTGTATGGAACAAATTCAACTTTACCATTCAATTTTTCTTGAGCAAGTTTAAGAGCACGTTGCACTGGAGGGGTTGGGGTGACAATTCCATCAGATGATAAAACACCAATTCTGTACTTCCCTTTGTGAGGAACATGCAGTTCCCATTTGATTCTTTGCAAAGTTGGATCAACTAACCACGGTTCAGAATCAATAATAGCTTTCATGACTAAATCAATAATTGGTAATGATCTAGCAATTGGACCAGTAACAGATAATACAGATTCAGAACCCATGTTACAAGTAAAATAATCGGCAGTAGGTAATCTACCGTAAGTACTTCTTAAACCGTAGCCACCGTTAAAACCTGGTGGAACTCTAATACTACCACCTATATCACTACCCATACCAAAAGTTGTAGCGCGGAGACCATTCAAAACACCTTCACCACCAGTTGAACCTCCACTAGTTAAATCAGAATTAAAAGCGTTAACGGTTCTACCATGACACAGGGATTCACATTCAATCATCATCAATTGCTGAGGGTTAGTGCTTCTAAGGAATGGATAAGCACCATTATCAATCAAGATATTGACTGAATCAGCATTATAATCTGGGATTCTGTCAAGATAAGTCAAAGAACCAACACAGGCTGGGCGACCTTTGATTGGGATCATTTCCTTGGTAGAAAATGGTAAACCGAATAAAGGCAATTTTTTTAATTTGTCATAATTAGAATCTAAATTCTTTGCATAATTTAAAGCTTGCTCTGGAAGAAATTCTTGAACACAGTTAGTCAATTTTGAAGCAATGACAGCAGCATGATAATAAGCAGATAAAGCATCAACAACCAAAATTTTTTTTGCTTTTAAATCAGCTAATAAATTAGCTGGATCTTTTTCAGTGATTGCTAAATCCTTCTTGGAAACAGTAGCCAAGTATTCTTCAATTGGATGCTTGGCTGGAGATCCAAAGTCCCAAATGTCTTTACCAACAGCACTTGGCAAAGTATCATATTTAGCTTTGGTTTCAGAATCAAATGGGAAGAGTTCTAAAGTCTTTTCTAAAGAATCAGTATAAATTTTTCTTGCTTCAGCGGCGAGTTCTCTGTAGTTTTGGGAAGGCATTGTAAGTTTTGTTTTGCGTGTGGATTTGAAATTGAAATTCACGGAAATTTCAGTCGGGTATTTATAGTGAACTATCGCTCTTAGATCCCATAATGAAATTAAGAATACTTTCCTTGTTGTAGCCACCCCTTATCCATATAATTGCTACCCCAATGCTGCACTATTCACGAAATAGCCACGGATGCCAAATAAGGTTTGTCTAAAAAGAGAAGTACAAAAGTTGCTAATTTGCATGTTGATGACTTTATCCAGGGGCTAGAATCGATGATTATTAATTTGTTTGCGGTTAGTAAATAATCATCCGTCAAGCGAAGGAAGATGCAGAAAACGCACAGAAGGTCGTCTTTTTTTTTTTTCTTCTGTTGTTCCATGGGTTATTAAGTATAGAAAATTGCCTTTATTTAGCAGCCATACATAAAAGTTTACGTCATCTTTGCCATGGATCTAGATTTTGCTAAGGCCGGATAGGGGTAAGATATGTTTGAAAGAAATTGGTATAGATTTGGAACTACTTTATCCGCGGTTAGGAGTCAAAAGATGTCTACAAATAATTATTCATCTCAGGTAGAGACTAGAAGCTACAATTGATTATTCATCTTAAGGGCTAGAACTGTTGTGTCAATTGAGTATACAAAACAATTGAATACTCGGAAATGTGGTTGGGTATTTCAGTTATACAATTTAGGAAGTACTACTTTTCAAATTTTGTTGAATCATATTCTTCAATGATGAAAAATTAGAGTCCCTTACCTTTAAGGCATTTTGAAACGATGCACTTTCTTGCTTCATTATCTGTTTCAATCCACTCGCTTTTGTAGGATTTGGTTTATTGTTGGGATTCATTTTGTTAATAAATAAATTTCGTTCACTATAGTCCTGTTTGTCTTGCTCCACAGGTAAATTCGATAACAAATCATTTAATTTGGGAGCTAATTCCTCTCTAGCTTTTCTCTTCCTTCTACGTAATGCCGATTTACTAATGTTACTACCCATCGTCAATTTACTCACAAATTTATCTGATTTTACTTGTTGTTTCTCTTTCTTTGTGCTTTTGGCTAATTTTAAAAAGGGATTTTCATGGTGTGTGTCATTATCGTTGGACTTAGTTATTGCTTGTTTGTACTCGGATACTTTTGCCAAATGTGATTTTCGAGATGTTTTATCTCTTAATGAACTTTTCTTTTTTATTCCTGCCTGTATCTAGGTTAGTATTGTTTCGAATGTTATAGGCACAAGTTCATACATACCATATTAGATTGGTTGAGATGAGATCGGGATTTTTTTTTTTTTTTATCTTTTTTTTTTTTTATTTGTTTTTTTGTGTTGTGTTGTGTTGTCAAAACTTTGGTTAAACTTTTGCATCCACTGGTAATACATAATTTTACAGTATACACCTACTATCAATTTGCCACTCAAATACTTAGCATGAAATAAATAAGATAATAAATTAAAAGACCCAACCAACCAATAAGTCGTCGTGACCTAATGGTTTCATTCTTCTTACGCGAGGCATTTTCATCAATATTCAGTGCTGTAATATTGGTATCCTGTATATCAACAGGATTATTAAGTTCATCGTATTGAAACAATGGATTGGGTAACATTTTCAACTCGTGTAATTTTCTCATATCCCAATCCAATGTATCTTGTGTTTTCCAACACCAAAAAATCCACCCGCTACCCTTTTCTTCGTATGTATAAAACTGTTCTCGTAAAAATAACATGGTATCATTTTTAAAGGTAACATTATTTGGATCATCTCTTCCTTCACAAGTTCCATTTCTATTAGTTTGAAATGTACCGTCCCATCGTGAACCTTTTCCAACGCCATTTAAATATTTTGTACAGTCGGTCATAGCTCCTGAAAATTCACCAACTATACTTCTATGTCCAGAATTCGATATACTCTCACCTTGTTTTTTTATTGCTTCAACATGATCCTGTACGCTAAGGTTTATTTGAAACTCTGAAAAAATTTCGTATAGATGATGGTCCAATATATACTCACCAGGAAAATCTCGCCATGATTCAATATTGAAAAATGCATCATGCAAAACTAATTTAGCTTGTATATTTTTATGAAAAACTTGTTCGAGACAATGAATATAGAATGCTTGTAATTTTTCTTTCTCCAATCTGAACCCCAACGGTTCATTAACCAACTGGATAGAATGTACTTGAGAATGATTTCCATATTTGTTCAACACGTAATCAACCAATCGATAAGTCAAATCCATATTTTCTTGGCTTTCTAACCATGTGGGATTCTCGGTAGTTAACCCTGAATTATCAAACCCATTTTGTGATCCTGGCATTCCGTGTATCCCAACTTGTACTTTTAGATTGTATTTGGTAGCCCACTCAATTGCTTTATCAAGATAATGTTCTTGTCCACCAACATAAGGGTCATTAGGTAATACTTCAAATGCCCAATACCCGATGGGGATTCTCACTAAATTCAAACCTAAGTTGGAAATGTCTTCAAAATCTTGCTCTTGATAAAATGTGTCCCAGTGCTGTTCTAAATGTTCCAGCGATAATTTTTTACCCAATGCCGCCGTTAAAGAAAATTCATCAATAGGGATAGGGAGTTGATGTACAACCAGAACGTTATCATATAAAGTTGGTGTGATCCATGGTTCTGTGACTAGCCAACCGCCTAAACTTACACCATAGATTTTTTGTATTGGATCGTCATATGCAGAATTCATTGATTGATACAGGTAATTGAAATGAGATTGAGTATAGTTGAAGTAATGATCTTTATTATTGTATCGACATTGTGTAACTTGTAGATATAAAAGTATTAGTAACAAATGATGCATCGTGTAGCTGTAAAAAGAAGATACGATGCCTAATAAGTTTCTCTTTCTCTCTTTTTTAAAAAAAAAAACAAAATAAAATAAAGAAAGAAAGATAAAATTATATCTTTTAAGGAAATCTTGTTTATATTTTAGATTTTTGCAACTAATTTGCACAAACAGATTTTCAGTTTTCTTAGTTTTGGGGAAACTCCTAAAATTGTGTTGTGAATGCGCACTGAAAAAAGAAAAATCACAATTTTATTCGAATAGTAAAAACCATTCAATCAGAAAAAAATCCAATAATCTCATCTCCTTAAACTAACATACCCCCAAGGTATTAATCACTCGAATTAAAAATATTATAACCACACTATTAATCCTAGTGGCAATAACATTGAAAGATTTAAATATTAATAAATAGAAAAGGCTATTGCGTATAATTTAAAAGTGTTTCACGTGTTCATCGCTTCAGTTTATTGTTGTTGTTGTTTTTTTTTTTTTTTTTTTTTTTTTTTTTTTTTTTTTTTGTTTATATTATTATCCACACAATCGAATAATAGGGAACCATGGCTAGTATAGGTGACAACCAGCAATCAAAGGACTTGGTTCAATCACCTCCCAATAATGATCTATCACTAATAGCCTCGGATATTAAAATTCCTGATGTTGAACTTCCTTTGACTCAAGACTCAGACGCAATTAATCAATTGTTTGATGAGGCAACTAAACCTATCACCAAAGAAACCCCGCAGATCAAAGCAGAAGATGATTTATTCCATGAAGACGATCCAAAAGCAGTGCCGTTTAATGAATCTATTGATCATTCTAAAACTGCCAGTAATTCCGTATCACCCAAACTCAAACCAACAGATGGACAATCAACACCAACAGATCAAAAGGAACTAAGGCGGAAATCCACATTTGTTCCTCTCCCTAAACAAGCGAGTCAGCATCAACAACAACAACAACAACAACAACAACAACAACAACAACAACAACAACAACAGGATGAAGATTATTCCCGAATTTCAGCTTATGCAAGATTGGATTTTGAAGATTTTACATTTTTTGTACAAACTTTACAAGTTGTTCTAGGAAGAAAATCAAATGATGAAACATTACATCAAAATGTCGATGTTCACTTATCTTCGAAGAAGGCAATTTCAAGAAGACATGCCAAAATTTTTTATAATTTTGGTACTCAAAGATTTGAAATTTCTATATTGGGTAGAAATGGTGCATTTGTAGATAATGTTTTTGTTGAAAAGGGATTAACAATGCCTTTGGCTGATGGAAATAAGATACAAATTGGAGATATCCCATTCAAATTTGTGCTACCTGCAAATGAGCCAAATGAAGAAAATGAAAATGAAGCATCATCTTCATCATCTAAACTGCAACTCAATCCAGCAGACGCAATTAATTTAAGATCAAACCTTTACTCAAAAACTCCTACTCCACAATCATCGCCAAAAAGGAAATCTGAAGTTTTGACAAAAGTAAAGAAAGAACCAATTGAAACATCTCCTAAGTCAACAACTGCACGCAAAAATTCAATCAACAGAAGGAATTCACTACTAAAAATTAGACGATTATCTAATGCCAGAAGAAAGTCACTAGCGGGAAATGATGAAATTAATGAACTATTGAAAGACCTTGGTGTTACTTCAATAGATGCCATCAATGAAGAAGATTCTGAATTATTAGATGCACAAATTCAAAGTTTATTGGATGAAGATAATGAAAACTTGGGTGAAGGACTACAAGATAACTTATTGAAATTAGCAGCATTTAACGAATCGGCTATTGATGATGATGACGATGATGAGGTTATTGATGACAATATGGAAGTTGAACAAGACTTGGATAGACTCGTCAAGGGGATTGAGCATGATGCAACTGACGAAGAGATTAAAGAAATTGAAATAAAGTTGTCTCTGTTAGATAAAGAAATTGTCAAATTGACTTCATTAACTGATGATCAAAGTCAAGCAATGTTGAAAGATAAAGCAACCAGAAAGAAAGAATTGGAAGAAGATAAAAGAAAGAAACAACTACAGCAATTACAAAGAAAAAGCTCATTGGCAAAGTTGCCATTACGTACAACTCCACTCATGGGTAAACCTGCATCCATCCAACCTCCAGCTTCTTCATCTATTTATAACCGGATTAATGGATTAGAAAAAATAGGAAAACCAGCACCACCTCGTCAACCACCTCCTAAATTAATTGCACCGGTATTGCCAATCACTGCTGAACCATCAGCTATACGTTCAAGACCACCTCTTCGTGCAATAACAGTTAGTGATTCATCTTATATCGCAACATTTTGTTATCCGAAAACAATTGAAGAGCCTGCAAAGTATCCTAAATCCAAACTGAAAAAGGATAATAGCAACAATCACCTTCATAATTTGAAAAAATCTAAGAAAGTGTATTCTATGGACGAAATTCCAGAAGCTTATCGTTCAAAGCCAAGTATTACTTTTCAAACTATGATCACCAATGTTTTAAAAACCGAAGCGGCTAGAAATGGGTTAACTGTTAATGAAATAACTGAAGCTGTTAAGGAAGTCTACCCATACTACAAATATTGTCAAGATGGATGGCAGTTTTCAATCAATCATTTTATCAAATTCACAAAGATTTATAAAAGACTTCTGAAACGAGGTAACGAATGGTTATACGCCATGGATGAATTGTACATCAATGAACGTGAAAATATACGGATTAAACAAAGGGAATTGGCCCAAGCAAGAGCTAAAGCTGAGACTTTGAGACAAGAAGAGATTAGACAACGTCAAAGATTAGAAGCACAAAAGGCGTTACCACATAATATTGTCGGTAGAAATTTTTCTCTGCCTTATCCAAACACCAAAGTAACGAATCAATACAATGAATATGTGCCTACAAATGGAGCTACTTCTTCATCAGAAGCCAATACCATAAAAGCCCAACTAGCAGCCCTGAGAAATAATGGTGCCTCACCTACATTACCAGCCATGAATGATCCAAAGACACAGAAATCATTAGAGTATTTGCGAAAGGAATTGTTCACATTATACAAAGCAAGACAATTGACTTATGATCGACAAACTGCCACGTCATTGATTACAAAAGCAATTGCAACAACAATTGCTCAAGTGAATAGTATTGGAGCGAAAGCGGGTGCTGGGGATAATGCATTGGGATTTTTAGTGGAAAGGGCACCTCAACAAGTTAGTAAGATTTTGGATATTGCCTTAACGAAATCAATTAAAGAACATGAAGGGAATTCATCAAAGTCACCTAGTCAACCAGCAACTCCAGGATTGAAACTGGCAACACTTACTCCTAATACACCAACCACAATTACTGGCACACCACAAGTTACACCGGTGGTTCCTCCTCCACCGGCACCAACAAACATCGCGCCACCCTCATCTGCGTCATCGCCTAACATTATTCTGCCGCAAAAAACAGAACCATCTCCTGCTCCATCATCACCATTACCAAAACCCCCACTGTTTGGGAAACCACCAGGCTTAAAACCTGATTCATTGGGTCGTCCAAAAGCATTTGGTAAGCCGCGTAGTGCTGGAAGTGCATTGTCGCGACCACCTACATTTCTTTCCAATAAACCTAACTTCCATAGTAACAAACGAGAATTAGATTCTGATGATAACGAACAAGCTAATAAAGTTCAAAAGACGGACTAAAGTATTGTTTTATAGATTGTATTAATATTACTGGTAGCATATCTCGTAACTCTTGCACGACTTGCGCATTCTTTCTCTCTCTCTCTCTCTCTCTTTTTTGTAAAATGGTGGCAACGACACCAACACAGCGAAAAATGAATATATCAACTACAGATTAATCAATTGAATAAAACACAATGAATAGAATTGCTCAAAGATATAGTCATTCAAATAACAATGACATCTTTAAAGAAGTGCATAATGCACAAGAAGCATACACATCATCCGATGTCCCTAAATTAAACTTAGCCCCATCTATATCAGTTCCCCCAATTTCCCAACCTACGGATTTCTTAAGAGCACATACCGATGATTCAGTGAACCCAGATTGTAAAATCAAGATAGCTCATGGTACCACGACATTAGCGTTTCGATTCCAAGGCGGGATTATCGTTGCGGTTGATTCACGTGCCACTGCGGGAAACTGGATTGCTTCTCAAACTGTAAACAAAGTGATTAGAATTAATCCGTTTTTATTGGGTACCATGGCTGGTGGTGCTGCCGATTGTCAATATTGGGAGACTTGGTTAGGTACGCAATGTAGATTGCATGAATTAAGAGAAAAGGAAAGAATCTCAGTTGCTTCGGCTTCAAAGATCTTAAGTAATTTGGTCTACGAATATAAAGGTATGGGTTTAAGTATGGGTACAATGGTTTGTGGACACACTGCTAAAGAAGGGCCAACTATTTATTACGTAGATAGTGATGGTACTAGATTGAAGGGAGATGTTTTCTGTGTTGGTTCTGGTCAAACTTTCGCGTACGGGGTATTAGATTCAGAATATAAATGGGATTTGACAGTGGACGAAGCATTATATTTGGGTAAGAGAAGTATATTGGCTGCCACTCATAGAGATGCTTATTCTGGTGGGTCCATTAATTTGTATCATGTCACAGAACAAGGTTGGACTTATCATGGTAATTTTAATGTGGGTGATCTTTTCTGGGAAGTTAAAGAAAAGGAACAATCATTTGTTAACGTAGAAGGTTAGTACTGGTAAATAATATATACCTATTTATATATATGTACACACTAAAAGTAGAAGTTTGTGTTCACGTGATTAGGGCTATTGAGCCCTAATGTAATGCACGTGACCGAAATTGTTGTCCTGTATAAAACATTTTTATTTTTTCTTTTTGTTAGTTACAGTGCGCATTCTTACTTCAGCTACTACTCTCACGCATTGGATTTTTAGTATACACACAAAAAAATTTTGAAAAGTTTCAACAGCCTTTATCTTTAACACATAGAATAACTACCAAAGATGTCTGACAAATCCCAAAATGTTATGCGTGAATTACGTATTGAAAAATTAGTTTTAAACATTTGTGTTGGTGAATCCGGTGATAGATTAACCAGAGCCTCAAAAGTTTTGGAACAATTATCTGGTCAAACTCCAGTCCACTCCAAAGCCAGATACACCGTCAGAACTTTCGGTATCAGAAGAAATGAAAAGATTTCTGTCCATGTTACCATCAGAGGACCAAAAGCTGAAGAAATCTTGGAAAGAGGTTTGAAAGTTAAAGAATATCAATTGAGAAACAAAAACTTCTCTGCTACTGGTAACTTTGGTTTCGGTATTGATGAACATATCGATTTGGGTATCAAATATGACCCAGGTATCGGTATTTACGGTATGGACTTCTACGTTGTTATGGGTAGAGCCGGTGCTAGAATCACTAGAAGAAAGAGAGCTAGAGCCACCATTGGTAACTCCCACAAAACTAACAAAGAAGATACCATCCAATGGTTCAAAACCAGATACGATGCTGATGTTTTGGATAAATAAATTTAATGTATTAAATTAAGATGTATATTAATAAAACAAAAATTCACATAATTCATTGGGTTTAAGTATAATTATGAGTGTAGAGAGAAAGTAGAAAAAAAGTGGATTGTTCTTTTGTGATGAACTTGGTAGCGTAATTTTATATAATCTCCTGGTAAAAGTCGTCGTTAAACAATTCAAATTTTCTTATTGTCATGTCCGCTAGTTGAAGCTGGAAAAGTTCTCTTTGGGATATTTTTCATGATCTTGAACCTGAGTAGCGTTTAAAAACGAGAAAATGTTGCATTTATGTTAAATATGTGGTTATTGCAAGTTGCAAAGTAACTTACACTTTAAAGCTTAATTGGGTCAAACTTAATAAAAGCCATTATTCTATAGTTAATAAAATCAGCAGACTTTTAAGTTATACAAAATATTTCAAATCTCTTACATATCAGTTTATGTACCAGATGATATAATACATTCCAGTCTAATATCTTGTGTCGATCTTTGGTCCAGCAGCAAAGTTACTAGCAAGAAAAAGTTTCACAGCCATGGATAAGGAAATTCCTTACTTGGAATCAATTTTTACAGATCAGGTTGCGTTTAGGATATACAAAAACTGAACCACTATTTTATAGGTGCTATCTTTGATGTGCAAAAGGATGACGCATTTGGTTATTTAAAGTGGGCGGTTCAGTTACTCTCGGATTGACTCATTTCTAACTACAATCCCGTTGATGTTGTGATAGATGGTTTTGATATTGAGTGGTAGATGTACTTGCGCTCATTAAAAATGTAACAACTATAATCTGGTTAGCTTTTATCTACCTCAGGAAAGAAACCATTGAACTCCTTGGGTGTGTTCAGCACAGAACTTCTTTCTTCTCAATAACAAAGAAAACATGTGAAGAAAGAAGTTTTCAAAGAATTTTGTGAATTGTAATACCAATTACTAGGGCAAAGTTTTGTCATACAAAGGTTTGGGTTAAATTATATGGTATAATGAGCTAAACCTTGGTTTATCGGATGATCTCGATCTTGGGTTGAACTATGAGGAAATGAAGAATATGGTTGAGAAAGCTTTTGCTAAAGTGGTAAATTCTTTGTCAAACGTATACAAAGATGCTCCGGAGAGGTGAAGGTTAATTGAACACGGCTAAAGAATTGTTCTTGTTCTTAAAGAAAGGGATGAAGAAATCAGAGTCAATATTGCCTAAAGAAAAAAGAGGGTCTTTCTTGATGGGTATTTTGCTCAACTTAGTTTGTATTACGTAATACCAACTTAACAAACGCAGACTCGTTGGTACTTTATATGTTGTAATAAATGGTTGCTGTATTTCTGAAGAGTTGCATCATTGGACTACGTTGAATACTCTGACCCAAACGGTAGATATCATTGAATCTAACCTTGGTATAACTTTCTAGAATACACATTTTGGTTGAGTATCTTTTTAAATGGATAGACTATATCTAATAATTACGCACTGTAAGATCAAAATAATGCGAAATAATGAAAACTGGGATAATTTTATATGTACAACTCAATACTTTAGAACCCTATTAACAAAATATAATTGAACAAAAATTTGAAGAATCAATTTAGGCAGTAGTTGTTTTATCATGAACCAAATATATTTGTCAGCAATATATAATCAAAAAACGGTTCTAGTAATATACCTCTAACCTTACAATTTCTTTTTTTTATTTTTTTGCAATTATATGCAAGCAAATATTTCTTTGAAAACTTTAGCATACACGAATATTAGCTATCCTTTCCAACACATAAATAATTAACGGCATTTTATTATTGCAGCAATTACACTTTCTAGAAACCCGTACCTGCTAACAATTATTAGACAGAAGTGATTACTTGAATTAAACTTTTTCCAAACCCAAATGCCGCGCTTAATCTACCCTTGCATGCAGTGTTAGTTCTCT
Source organism: Candida buenavistaensis (assembly GCA_030582575.1). Lineage (NCBI taxonomy): Eukaryota > Fungi > Ascomycota > Pichiomycetes > Serinales > Debaryomycetaceae > Candida > Candida buenavistaensis. The sequence continues at coordinate 43,480 of JAKTXM010000043.1, read as the reverse complement.
CCTCCCCCCAAATTTTTTTTTTTTTTTTTCTTTTCTTTTTTTGGTGCCGCTCATCTTAGGGCGGATTGATCACAAAAATCAAACACCACTAGTAGTAGTCATTGATAACAGAAAGTGGGAAATTTTACTTCGATGAGATTAATCAATGTAATTGGTGGAAAGCAAAAATAACGCAAAAAGCCACTGTGATTGCGCTTCCTATTACAGTTCTAAAGTTCTAGATTATCATGGGGTATAGAATAAAACTTTAAACACCTATCACGCAACCGCAAAAGCTTACTTTTGTGAATTCGTAAAGTTGTTATAAACCCAACGTGGCATGAAATAATTTTTTGGTATGGCAAAGGATCCTCTGGACATGTGGCAAAGGGGTTGGAAAACACGGCACGGCACGGGTTAAATTTATCATTAAGGTTACAATACTCTTGATACCTTGATGGTAAAGGCATTTTATATGTTGCCGTTTGAAACAATCTGCCGCATTGTTCTAAGCGGCATGTTTTTGAATAAAAGTTATAATTGTGTTCTAAGGCTTTTATTTTTATTTTTTATTTTTTAATTTTTTTTTATTTAATTTTTTATTGGGGATAGGGGTTAGTATATTTTGCGGCAACTTTACGAAATTTCTAATTGTTTAAAATTTCTTTAATAAATATTTGGTGGTGGTGGTGGTGTGTATGTGTGTGTGTGTGTGTGTAACATCAAGGTGAGAGCAACAAATAAAAAAAAAAAAAAAGTAAAAACTTTTCTTTTAGCATTGCCCACATTCTTTTTAATTATATAACTAGATACCATTTCCCCAATAAATTAATTTTGGGTGAATAAGCATAATTAAACACGTTCTTTATCAAACCCTTTTAAAATTCCACCTGCTTAACAGTTATGGTTACTATCAATTATGAACCTTTAGACCATTTACCACATATTGATGAAAACATCAGCCCAGAAGAAAGAGCACACGTTGAACATTTAGTTAGACTAGAACTAGCCAACCAATTCAATAATAATGTAACTCACATGACACATAGTGACGATTCACTAACTACAGAACACAGACAAACATTAAATCCACAGTTACAACAAAACCAACAAAATCTACTGCAACCATTTACGACACAGACGCCCATGCATCCTTTAGTTGATCAACTATTACCATTAAATACAAATATACAACCAACTCCAATAATGAACTTGACACGACAACGTTACGAAGAAGAATCAGATGATGACGATGAAGATGAGAACCAAGGTGTGGATTTAACGAGATATACCCAGTTTAATATAACTTCGCCGTTAGATGATGGTCAAGGTAACACATCAGAGCAAAATATAAACTATACCAATTTATATACTACATTGGGGCACTCGATGTTACAGGAAAGAAACTTGGAATTGTTAATGAGAAATCGCCAAAATGGATTGAGCCAACTACAACAGGCCGATTTAGCAAAACTAGATGAATTGAATAATGAATTAGAGAAAAACATCAATAATAAAAGAAGCATGATTGATGATTTATCAGCAACTAGAAAGAAAAGACAAGTACATGAATTAAAACCTGCCCAAGAAGAATACGATCAACATTGGAAACAAAGTATTAATACCATGTTAGAATGTGCCATTCAATCATCTCATACAGAAAATTAAAATTCTTATTATGTATTTTTCTTTTTCATATAAATCATATCTGTTTTCGTACCACCTATGTTTAAAATTCTAGGACACCCTTCTCTATGTTTCTCTAGTCTTACACATTCAAGACAATAATAAGCCAGGGTTCCGTTTTCGTTATTTTCGCCCAAATTATTAGTACATAGTATACATTTATTGAAGAGATGACCTTGAGAACAATCTTGACATATACGAACTTGTTCGGTTGGTTTAACAAAGGAGTCACATATGGGACATCTACCATCACAATTTGGACATAGTAACCCTATTGATTTACCTGGCTGTTTCATACATTGAATTAAATCATATTGATGTCTTGACATGAAGGGTGTGTATAATATATATACATGTAAATATTTTTATATTAACAAGAAATTTTAACTAAAGTTTTTATACAGTTCTGTATTTTTTTTTTTTTTTTTTTTACTTTTTTTTTTCCCCCTTTTCTTTTGTACTAATTTCTCAGTCTTCCTTTTTCTTTTTTGCCATTGCATCCATACCTCAGTAATAACCATAATCAATATATTAATCAATCAGAAATGACAGAAACTGGTATGAAAGCGTCAGAAGAATGTATGGTTTGTTTAGAAATTATCTCAACTTCAGATAAAGTAGGTAAAATCCAATGTTGTCCATCTAAAATTTATCATGATCAGTGTATTCAACAATGGGCCCAAAAATCAAATACTTGTCCCACATGTCGGAATAGATTTTACAAAATTGAAACAATAACACCTGGTTTAACATCTAGAAAAATAGAGACTGTGCTTATAAAAGACAAATTATTACCCAACCCTGCTATAAACGATATCCCTTCACAGTACATTGTGAGGGAACCACAACATATGGCAGGTACACCATCACAAATATATGAGGATCAAGGAGAATTATGTTATATATGTACATTGAACTCCAAAAATGGAATTAATTGTATTCAATGTGGTTGTAACTTTCATTTGAATTGTCTTGGTGTAGTTGAACCTGACGAATTTTTGACCTGGTGTTGTCCTGTATGTGATTATAATCAAGAATCGTTGATACCGAGAACTAATCGAAGAAGAAGACGGAGAGATGATGTAGAAGTTGGGAGTAGGAGAAGAACTGGATTGATAATACATAATGATAATGATGAATTAGATGATGATTTCTTATATGATGAAGATTTTACTGATATAGGACAATATCATTTACATCTGTACACTAATCCAGTGATTAACGGAGGCGTGATACTACGAAGAGAACAAAAACAAAGAGAACAATCTACACTGGAAGAAGTACAATCTTGGGAAGTATTTGATCAAGTTCGTTTAGGTAATGAAACTGTAGAACAATATTATTCACAATCGAGCAGTCAACGACAACAAAGAAGGAAAAGAAAAAAGGTAACGCCTATTGAATCAACTAGTGGTCATAACGCTACAAATAATGGCAATAGTAGGATATCACAATTAATTGATCAATTAAAAACGCCAAAAGATTCCAAAAATGTTACGCAATATCCACTACCTCCTCCACAAACCTTCCCTACAACATTTGTCCCATCAGATTCACCAATGTCGATGTCCCCCGCGGCTAATAGTCCAATGGAGCTGGTTTCATATTCTAGTGATGATAATGATTATACGAGAATTCAAAACCAAAAAAGAGAATTAACATTGGATCAGAAAATGGAAATTCAAAAACATATCCGAACTAGATTGAAGCCAAGATATAAACCAGGTGAAATGAAAGGCGGGACTAGCAGTTCCAATATAATAACTAGTGAAGAACATTATATCAGTATCAATAAAACTATATCACGAAAAATTTATCAGTATATATTGATGCAACCAGAACCAATTGATGCGATATTTAATAATGAATCTAAATTGAGAAATGTGATTGACAAGTATATAGATTGAATGTATATTTTTGTTTTATTTACGTCTTGGACCTTTTGGCTTATTAAATTTTAAACCTGATCTACTTGAGCTGGCACTGGAAGCATTATCATCCAGTTTGAACTCACTCAACTCGATTTCTTCTAAATCGCCAACTTCGATATTCTTATCAATATTTAATCCAAACTCACTTTTCAAATACAGAGTTAAATTGTTCTTGAATGAGGCATATATCATACGATCCTTAACCTTTGATCCAGAAGGACAAGTATAAATAAACGCAATAGCATCACCATAATTATATACAATATATTGTGGACCACCACTTGCTTTGTCTTCCAAAGTTTGAACTAGCTGATCTACTTTCACTCCTGGTACAGATTCATTCAAGACCAACAATTCCTTACCGGTATCAATACTGAATACAACGGCAAAGTCGGTAGATACACCTCTTAATGCATTGCTCAATTCCAGATCAAATTCATACAAAATACTACCGCTGCTCATGGACGCCAATTGTTTCAGGTATCCATGCAGAGCATTCATTGATTCAATCAACTTTTCATCCTCAGTCAACAATTCCGCATCCTTCCCATCGGATTCAACAGAGTGTTTGAAATATTTGTACGTCAATTCATCCAAATCAGTCCATGCAAATTTCTTTGCAATTGTACCGGACAAACTCAAAAGTAAGGTATTTTTAGTGGACGCATACAACATTTTCAACTTAATATTGGCTGTATCCGGTATAAAACTGATAAAATACTGTGTTCCTTTATCATCTGTGCATATGATATATGAAGGTTGTGGGAACTCAGAAGATATTTGATTGTGAAGTTGTTGAAACGTTGATTCAAGTGAGGTGGTGGATATTGTCTCATGAGGGATCAATTGAGTGGAATCGGGTGATATCTTGATTATAAGTGCTGAATTCGATTCAAGTGACTTATATGATTCGGTCAAGTTTGATGATGTGGTTATACCAGATTGAGTAGACATTGTTGGTTGTGTGAATTTGTTTTTTTTTTTTTCTACGTTGAGCGGGTTTATAGGATTGCTGCTTTTGCTCCAGTATTTGGTCGCTTAATAAGAGGATACTAACAAATAAGAACAGATTTTCTTTAGTCTGTTAATCCTATACACATCACAATAGTTCAATCTTAGTCACTTGGTACAAATAAAAAAAAAAAATAAAAAATAAAAAGTAAAAAACAAGAGAAATCCAGAAAAAAAAAAAAAGTATTTCACATCATCAATCATGTTCAAACAAATAAGAACCATCCGCAAACCAACTTCTATATTTAACCTCACTCGAAGATACTCGCTTTTTAATTCCCGTGGAGACCCAGAACATATTCTTCGTCCACCCCAAGCACAATCTCAAGGATCATCCAACCCAGCTGATCTTCTTAAGAAGAATGATATCTTGATGTATGCATCCAAACCCACCAACAATATCGAGTCAGTAACTAGCAATGGGTTTCATTTATCCAACAATTTTCTTATTTCTAACCCTTATGGTGCGCTTTTACTCCATTCCGAAGCGTTCCAGTTCAATACTAAAGCAGTCGTCATCGAGAACGATTGGTTAGTCAAATTCGATCAGGATATACTTGATTTGTTCAGTTTGATTCACCCAAAGCCGGAGATATTGGTCATTGGGTTAGGCGGGAAAAGTAGAATGTTGTCATTGGAAAATAGAGCATGGTTTAATGAATTGGGAATACTGTTGGAAATTAGTGATTCGAATAACGCTGCTCAGAGTTTTGATTTGTTGGCAACTGAACGTCCGCAAGTTGTGGGTGCCTTGTTATTGCCTCCTGATATGTAACTCATGTAAATATATATGTATATTAAAAAAAAAAAAACAGTGTAAATATAAGATAAGAAAGGAAATAAAAAAAAAAACGTTTTCACTCTACAGATTTATCGAATTGTCGAACTTGTGATTGTTGTTGTTGTTGTTGTTGTTGTGGGTTGAATTGAATACTGTTGTGGAAAACAGATAGTAGTCCTCCTTGAGGTGTATTGTTTCCATATTGGTATAATTGATCAGGCGTCGAATCTTCTTGACTATCAGCATAAAACTGTGGATTGTAGTTTATAATACCTTGATGTTGTGGTGTTGACATGGACATTGTGACTAATGGAATCTGTTGTGGTACGAACTGCACAGTCTGTAGTTGCTGTTGTTGTTGTTGTTGTGGAGGTACAGAAAGAACTGATTGTTTATTATTAGTTTGTGGTGGAGGCATCGATGAACCTTCCTGTACTTGTAAAGATTGCATCATTTGTTGTTGATGAACAAAATAATTGGTTTGTGGAGATGGCTTCTCAAATATTTTATCTAGTAGATATTTCCCATTTGGAGTTGATGATATACCACCAAAATCAAATGATGAATGATCAGTGGTAAGATTCAAATGACTAGTATTCATGCTATTATTTCCACCTCCGGATATGATGCTGCTATGCTCTTTTGAAGTATTCATTGTCACATTATGCTCCTGTAGTGATGACAGTTGGTATGGGACTTGTGGTGGTACAGGTAATGATGTATTAGATGATTTTGGAAATTGTTTCAGTGGTTGTTTTTCCTCAGGCTTCTTTTTTTTATTCATTAAAGTATGAACATCTGTTAGCACAATCTGGAACTTGTTCATTCCAGCTTGCATTTTGGCTCTATTCGCGGACTTGGATTTCACCTCCCCCATTTCATCGGAAGAAGCAGTTTGTGATTTAGGTTTTGACTTTTGTTTCGATTTTTTACTAGTTGACTTGTTTTCCACTCGAAAGTTGGTTGGAGCTGGCTTAGCAGTCTTTTTCTCCTGAAAAACTCCCATTACTGGAGTTTTAGATACATTTTTAGCAGGTGTAGGACTAGGTGGGACAACAGCTGTGTCATTTTCTTTCTCAAGTTTAGCCTTTTCGTCTTCTTTCTCAGTGCTCGAAATTATAATGGTGGAAGGTGAACTTGGTGCTGGGATTTTTTGTTTTGCTGGGGTCTGGAATTGAATTCTTGGTTTATTAGTTACATCTTTGAGTACTTTAGATGGTGTTCGTAAAAAAGTCTTTTTATCATCCTTGCTGTTTGTATTCTCGGTATTCTCCTTGTCATTATCATCATCTTCTTCTTCTTCTTCTTCGTCATCATTCTCTTCCTCTTCATCATCTGTCACATCTTTCTCTGCTTTCGTCGAAATACTTAATTTGTGAGGTTGTCTAGGTGGAGTATCTACCAAAGTGATGGACCTTTTGGTTGCACTTTTCATAGGATCCTGTAAAATTTTCTTATTCGCAACGGTATTAAGACTAAATTTAGAGGGGGTAATCGCATGGATTTCTTGTCCATTGTCGTTCCCCACCTTCGACCTACTAGGTGAATCAATGTAAAAATCGTTTCCATTTTGAAATATTCTTTCATGGTAGGGTGTAAGGTTAGTATTCAACTGATTTAATGAAGTTGAACTTCCAAACACGCTCAAATTATGATTCAAAAAGGGGGTCAAAGCAAACCCTTGAAGGTCCAAATCATTGGAATGGTTATTATTAATAGTGCTGGTACTTGATGTTTGAAATAAAAATCTATTTGGGGTTGAATTAAATGAAAACAATTGTTCACTTGTATATGTTTTTGATATCAAAGGTGTCCAGCCAGTTAAATTGAACGGTTGGTTTGTATATTTAGATGCAGATGCTGTCACGGACGGTGGTGCATTATAGTATTGTTGTTGTTGAATGTTTTTACTAGATGAAGATGTTAAAGGTATTGATGATATTTTATTATGTAAAGGTGTTTGAGTAGGGAAAGTTGATTTCTTGCTTTGTTGTTGTTTTTGTTTTTGTTGATTCTCATCATCCCCTGTATCTCTTGCTGGAGATGAGCGTAGAAATTCGTTAGACATGGTTAGTTGTAATTATAGCGAAAGTGAATGTGGTTAGTAAATGACAATAGCAATGTTGAAGTTTTAAAATAAAATAAAATAGAAAAAAAAAAAAAAAAAAAAAAAAAAAAAAAAAAAAAAAAAAAAAAAAAAAAAAAAA
>JAKTXM010000043.1:0-35785 GCA_030582575.1 Candida buenavistaensis | reverse complement strand
AGAAAAAGTAGAACAGTGAATGGCATTCATGTTTTATTTTTTTTTTTTTATAGCTTGCTCTCACGCCTGAGTGACATCGATAAAAGATGAAGTTACACACAGAATCTGAGTATAAACTTTTATTCTATACCAATTGTTTTGAATGTGATTTAGGCTTTTATTGATCAGTTTCACCGAAACACTGCTAAAGTTTCCATACACCAAACAGAAGAAAAAGCTTAAATCCAAACAATCATGTTTCAATTTACATCTAAACATTTAACTTTTGCAATCGCTCGTGATGCCTACAAGAGTAAATCACTCATGCATTTCTACATAGAAGAGATATAGATTTCCACTACTTCTCACGTCGTCTATCTTTATCTTTCTGTTCGAATATTGATTTACAAATTTATACTTTCATTCTCTACCTGTACATAATTATGATTAACCAAAACAAAACAGCAATTTTGTGTATTGCGCGTTGTTTTGTGTTATCAAAAATTCCGATTATTCCATGCCACAGATTATTGATTTGGACTCACGTGATAATATTACTGTCCCACGTGACTGCATGTTATTAATAGCCAAATAATTGTTCGGAATTGAAAAACTGGTCATCGTATTTCGATGTGGGGGAGAGATATGGAGTAATTTTCAAATGATACAACAACATAATATAATACTAGACAAATTCAAAAAAAAAAAACAAATACAAAAATATAGACTAATAAGATTAAAAGAATCAAATATTAACTGAAATAAATTATTGATTGATGTTATTGTTGCAAGAAAATCAAACTACTTTTTCTTCCTTTCTTTCTTAATATTCTCTGGTCTTAAGCAACATGAGCTTCATCAAAATCTTTTTCAGCAATTCTCAAGTTTTCAGCTTCGTTGGCTAATTCATCATCAAGATAAGCACCTTCTTCGTCTTCATGAGCAGCCAAAGATAAAGTTGGTCTAACAACAGCAGAGTCAAAAGTCCAAGAAGCCAAGGCATTTTCAGCATCAATAATGATTTGCTTGGAAGCTTCATAACCATCGTAAGCTGGTCTGGTTTCACCTGGAGTAACAGGACTTTCATCTAATAATTCCAATAAAGCTTTACCGTAACCAGCAATTAAAGCAATCTTTTCAGCGTGCTCTCTAATAGAATCAAATTGGTAGTTGAAAGCAGTCTTTAATTTTTCTCTGGTGATATTACTCAATTGAGCTTCAGCAACTAAAGATTCAGCTTCAGCTCTAACCAATTCTTGTTCTAAAACATTGATTTTTGGAGATTGAGGATCCTTATATTTCAAGTAAGCAATTTGGTCGGTGATTTTTTGTTTTCTTTCTCTACTTGGTTGAACAGAACCTTCAATGTCTCTAATAGATTTCATAGTGATTCTATATTGATCGTATCTATCGATGAATTGGTCTTCTAATTCACCAACTTCAAAGATTAAAACACCTAATTTATCAGTAATATCACTGATATCTTCTTCATTACCTTCACCCCATAAAGACAATTGTTTAGCAACGTCTTTTCTTTCACGAGAGGTGATTTCAACGGATCTCATCAAATTTTTTTCCATTTTAATCAAAATTGCCAATTTTCTTGACAACTCTGGACCTAAAGCTCCAGCAGCTGATTTACGGAATGAATGACTGATTGAACCTTTACCAAAGAATTTGGATTTAGTTGAAGATGGTGGTGGTGGTGGAGCTTGTAACTGAGAAGCAGTTGGAGCTCTAGCTGATCTTAAAGAATATGTTCTATGCATTGCTAATTAATTGATAATAATTTAAAAAGGAAAAAGGTTATAAAAAAAGAAAAAAAAAATGGGTAAGAAAATTTTTCTGAATTTGATTGAGGAAAGTTATAGTAAGCCCAGTACGGAGACAACAGCAAAAAAAAAAAAAAAAATAATAATACTCGCAATAAGGGGGGAAGGCGGGAGACCCACGAAACAGAAGAATCAAAAAACCAGAAAACGAAAAATGAAAAACAAAAGAAAAAAAAAGAAGGAAAAAAAAAAAGGTGATGACTATAATTTTAAACGATCCACACACACTTTGTAAACACTTGGAAAACTATGTATAGTATTATAATCATCTATTATGTCCTTTGATCTATGTATCTTTGTCTGTGTCAACTTCTTGACAGGTTCAGCAACTATTGAACCCTATTGGCTGCTTAACAAATTTAAAATTAATGACACGTATAATATTACCAAACTAAACCTGTTCTCCTCGGGAGCGTTGTCGATTTCCTGGTTATCTCGTCTTTTGTAGCTTAACATCGATGCAACATGGCTCAAGTATGGTTATGAACTGAAAAAAAAAAAAGAAAGCAAAAATTTGATATAAAGAGTTATCCCTGCACTCGTGGTTTGAAATACAAATTAACCGAGACTACCTCGTAGAAAACACAATATACTTTGTTATTAATCTATCTAGTTCAAATAACCAATTGAATGCTCTCTATTTTTATAAATCATTTGAAATTTTCATCGAAGGGCTGAAAAAAATAGTTTAAATTTCATATCTAATAATATTACATAATTCTTATCTAATGATATTGTTTACACAAACAAGAATATTATGGAATTCCAAACCACACTATTGTCACACAAATTTAAATTTTTCAAGCCTCACAATAGTAAGGTTTTGTTGATAAAATTACTTAATTAGGTAATTAATTTATCCAAATATGGAAACCTCGGAAATTTAATTCTCGGCCCCTTGTCTATCTTTTATTGATTAAACTTCCGCTATCTGATTACAGATCCAAACTACAACAATAGCTGTGCAAGCCACACATATTGATGGATGTTTAAATTTTCTACAACACCCTTGGAAATATATTTATATACATATATATATATATATATATATATATATATATTGAATTATGGAACCACTCAACAGTGTCAAGAAATAAATAAAAAACAAGATCTCTTTTGTAAATGGTTCAATATATTTAAAGTCTAAGCTACACCATCACCAAGAATTTGTTGTACCGAATCATGAACTGTGTTTTCAATATCAATAAATTCAAAACCTAAAATCTTTCTCGTTTTGTCGTTGATCCAGATATCTGATTTGTTCAGAACTTTACCTTTGTCAGGATCACCTCTTGGAATAATCAAATCCAACAGTTGGAAATCTTCATGAATGATGTTAATAACCTTTTGATTATTATAAAATCCAGCAACTAACATTAATCTTTTATCATGAGCTTCTTTCTTTTCAAAAGCGACTAGGTGAGCCTTGGCAACATCTCTAACGTCAATGTACACACCTGAGCCATCAGGAACGGCATCATCTGGTTTCAACTTTAACAATTTATTAATTATTTCAGAAGAAGTATTCAATTCCCCTTGAGTCATTATGGGGAAAGCTTGGGGTCCAAAAACTGTTCCTGGATTAATGGTACTTAAAGTAAATTGCACCTTATTCTTCTTGACATAATCCCAAGCAGTTTTCTCAGCAAACGTTTTTGACCCTAAATATCCATTAAATGAATCTTTCAAACTTTGATCCCAGGTAATTGGGTCCCAAGAAGTTTCATCAAATTTATCACTAGGTTTACGGTCCACTCCAAATACTCCCATTGCGGCAATAGATGATGTAATAACTACATTTTTTATCAGTTTACCATACGTTGAAATTGCATCCAACGCATTTTTAGTACCTTCAATTGCAGGATCCAATAAGTCCTTTTTGATATCCTTGGAATTAAAATTAACTGGAGATGCAGTGTGTAAGAAAACAGTAATTTCTGGGTGTGCTTTCAAGGCTTCATCAAAAGCACCTTTAGCAGCAATATCTTCAACAATTTCATAGGTAAAGTTTTCTGCTGGTAAGTTTTCTGAAGATAAATTTGATTTCAAAGTATCCCCCTTGGACGAAGAACGAACTGATCCAATTACTTTATATTTTTCACGGAGTAATTGTTTGACTATATGCTGAGCAATAAATCCAGTTGATCCTGATACAAATACAGTTGAGGTCGACATGGTTAATGAAGAAAAGAGGTGTTTCAATTTGGTAGATAAATTTGGTTGCTATTCTAGAAAGTTCAATCGCTGAAAAAGTCGCAGCAATGAATTGTCGGGTCATAAAATATATTAGTCTCCTCTCTCTTTATTCCTATACGAATATTTATAACTTGGGTTTAGAATCAACTTCTAATAGTTGAACAACAGAATCTTGAACACTCTTATCAATGCTAATATATTTGAACCCAAGAATTGCTCTTGTAACTTCAGTATTCCAAGAATCTTGTTTCGCTTTACTAACAACTCCCATTTCTGGAGTACCTTTAGGTAAGTTCAATTGTGGAAATTTTTTATTAATAATGTTAAGTAATTGCTGATTATTGTATACGCTATCAACCAAGACTAATCTTTTCCCCTTGGCTTCTTTATTTTCAAATGCAACAATATGTGCCTTTGCAACATCTCTAACATCAACAAAAGTGCTTTGTAAATTACGGAACTTGCTCATTGATTCGTTTTTCAATTTCAACAATCTAGCAATTTCTTGTGCTGAAGTATTCAATTTTTCATTTTTAGAAACATCAAAAGCTTGTGGCCCTAAAACCATTGCTGGGTTAACGGTAGTTACGGAAAATGTAGGATTTTCAATTTTAGCAAAATCCCAAACAGCCTTTTCAGCAAATTTCTTCGATCCAAAGTACCCAAATACAGGATTTTCCAAACTTTCTACCCATGTGATTGGATTCCAAGATTGCTCATTATAAACTTCACCGTTGTTAGGTTTAGATTTCCCATAGTTTCCAACTGCCACAACAGATGAAGTAACAACAACATGTTGTACGTTATTTCCATGTTTCTTGATTGCATCCAATGCATTTTTTGTTCCTTCCACAGCTGGTTTCAACAATTCCTTTTCAATATCTTTGGCACGAAAATGAAAAGGAGACGCAGTATGGATAAATACTGATATTTCAGGATGTTTCTTTAAGGCTTCATCAAAAGCGCCTGGTGCTGAAATATCTTTAACTATAACATATGTGAACTCAGGTACGTTCTTTTTGATTGATTCACCTTTGGCTTCGCTACGTACTGAGCCAATTACTGTATACTGCTTTGCAACTAATTGTTTAACTAATTCTTGGGCTATAAATCCCGAAGCTCCTGAAACAAACACCGTTGTTGGCATGACGTTGAATGGGGAAGAAAAAATAAAGAATATTTCACATTCATTTTGAGAGCCGACAAAAATAAAAAAAAAAAAAAATAAATGTGTGGAGAACAAACCTGCATACAAATAGCCGGCTATTATGGTTGCGAAATCTGAGATTAACAAATTAAAAGAAGGCATTATATTATATCTATTTATAAAAATTCAAGTAAACTACATCTTATTCTTGCAACAAGCTTTTTCAGCTTCATCAGCAACCAAAACGGATTTATTAAATTGATTGTTTGATTGAGGGATATCTAAAGCTGGGTTTCTATCAAAGAAATTGGTTGGTTGTAAGTGGATGTTATGAGTTTCAACAGGCATAACTGGGAAATCTTCGACTCTTGGGATATGAGTAAAACCTAAAGTTGCCCAAACAACAATATCGTCATTTCTAACTGGATCAACACCATTGGCCCATTTCCCTAAACCTTCATCTGTTTTACTTTGATTAGTGAATTCACCAGCAGCGTATAATTCATGATCTCTATATTTGGTGACCCATACTTGTTTAGTTGCAAATTTGGCTCTTTTGGCATTGTATGAATCTGGATCAGCTAGTAACATTTGTCTAGCTGGCATATTGATCTTATAACCAACTGGAGTTTTAGAAATTGGATTAATAACGTTTTCATTGATGATTTTATAAGTACGGTTATTAAATGGTTCTTGTTCAATATGGCCAGCTTTTTCAACAAAATGTCTATCAGTGACAAAACCAATACCAAATGGATTAAATTCATCACGTGGCAATTTAACCGCATCATCATAACATACAGTGTTGGAATGACCATCAATAGCTGGATCAATTCTGAAACTCAAAATATGTTGGTGATAAGCTGCCATAACATTAGGACCAACAATGGTACCCCATGGAACTTTAACATTTTCATCAATTGGCATGGTTGATAATATACCGGTTGCTCTAGTTTCGATATCAATAGAACCATCATTAACAAATTTCAAATTAATAATATATTCGTAGTTTGCAACTGTCGCAATGGTTTGGACAATGAAAATTCTTTTTCTTGCAACAACAGCATTATCAGTTCTATAATTAACATGTTTGTATAATAATCCATCATCTTGTTCATGCATACAAACCGTATTTGGTATGACAAATGGTTCACCATTAGCGTGGATACCATGACCATCGATATACTTGATAACACCAAGACAATCACAACCTAAAGCCAATTTATTACCATTAACACCAAATCCACAATCACCTAAATCAAAGGCTTGTTTTCTATGGTATGGAGCTCTTGGATCACCATAAGGAACAGTCATTTCAGATAAGGAAATTCTATAAAAAGTTTGTCTACCTTTAAACCAACAATCATAAACAGCAAACCCTTCTCTTGAATTGGTACTGACTCTAAATTCCCAACCTTGCCAATAAACTTTATTACCGACCATTCTAAATGATGGTCCTTCAGGTTGAGAAATAAGCAATGGTTTAACGTCTCTCATGGTGGCTTCACCATTCAAGTCAGGGTGGTATTGAACACATGGAACTTCCTGCCATGGTCCTGTTGGAGAAGTGCTATGATCAAAGCCTCCTGGCAAATAATCAATTCTGATGAATTTTTTAGTAAAACATTCAAAAACTGGCGAGAATTTCAATGGCAAAGAATAATGATTGGATTCACTGTGTCCATTACCCGCCAAAATGTACATGTAAAATTGAATCAATGGTCTTGATTCATTAGCATCATCAGTGGCATAAATCCATGGATCATTTCTAACTGAGTAACCTGCTGGTAATTTCAATTTAGCAATTTCTGCTTGAACTGCTGGGTGACTGTTACAGTAATTTTCCCATTCTATCATATCATCAGGTAACAAGGGACCAACTACACCTTTTGGTAATTCAATTTTGGTAATGATATGTCCCACAGTGACATTTACTAATGCTTTGTTGAAAGTTAAAGTGTTGGTATAATAATAACAATATAATATTCTTGGAATAGTTGGTAATGGTAAACCTTCTCTTTCTGCAATTAGAAATTTTTTCATATCTTTTTTAGGAGGATCAACTCTATCGATTTGAACAAAATGAACGTTGGCTGATGCTGGGTATGCATCTTTGACTAATTTAGCAGCTAATCGGATTTCATAATCCTTAACTGGATCGAATGGATGAACAGTTTGTGACATTATATTGGAAAGTAAGTTATTTTGAAGAAAAGAAAAGAAAAGAAAGAAAAAAGGAAGAGGAATAGATTGATTATTTATACCCAAACTTGGAGCTGAACGCATAATTTGGTTAATCTGAAAAATTATATTGATAACCGGCTAGAAGTTCCCAAATAGGAAGGTCAAACAGAACCTGAAAGTGGAACATGCGCGCGTTTCGTTTTGCAAGCTCCCGCCACCGTATTCAACGCCGCAATCGTTTTTTGTTTTTTTTTTTTTTTTCTTTTTCATTCCAAAGAGCCTGGACATAAGATGGCGTTACCGCCATGACAATCAGCTAAGTTACATCTCATTGGTTTTACGACACTGCTAGCTTCTTGATAGTAATTCTGAGATCGGCGTGCGGGTACGGAAAATGCTACCAAAAATAGTAAGCGCATTCACAAAAGCGCATCTTTACTTAGAAGAGGGATCCCCCACAACTACCCTCAGAATCGCCCTTAATCCAAGTAAGAGTAAGTAAGCGGAATCAGTACAAGGTATAATATAATAAAAAGATAAAATTGTAAGTCACCATTATTCTTGTATATTCTCCAACTAATCATATTCAAAATAGTCATATAATTAATAAAAGGTGGAGAAGTAATGGTTATAAGAGAGTGTATGTATATGACGTTGTCTAGATGAAGGTGGGGAACCAAAGGAGGAAGAGAAAAAAAATCTGTTGGGAAATTCACAACCCAAATTCGAGGTATATTATGGTCACGTGTGTGGTTTAACACGTGATGTAATGGGGTCAAAGTATGGGGAAAATTTCGCCCGGGTTTGTTTAAAATTTTTTGTTGAACAAATTTTTCTTCGCCCTTAACCAACACTTTAATAAAGTTCCAATTATTAAAACTCCGTTCTTTTTTTTACTTTTATTTTATTTTTCCCATTCCTTAGAGAACATAGATTGTTTGTCTTTAATACCTAGAAATAATGATGTCCAGAAAAGCCTCAAGGAACCCTAAATTATATTTATCAGCATTAGTAGCTACATCAGCTATTGCAGTATCATATAAACTATACACTTACTTGACACAACCACAGATTAAAGAAGAGAAAACCGGCGAAACTACAGATGTAACTACGTTTACGATATCCAAGCCATATTTGAATAAATCAATAGCCATTACATTATCCACATCATTTTTAACATCCAATTTACCATTGAATGAGATATTGGTGAATCTGGAGAATATGATATTTATAATTCCTCCTAATCTAAATGAAGACGATTTACAATTAAACACTACAAAGATCAAATCTAATTTTAAGTTATTGAAATGCTCTAATTTTCAAGGATACTTGCAGATTTTAAAGAATATCAAACCAGATTTGTTGTTGTTGTGTAGTGATGATTTAGGTATCAATTTTAAACAATTGAAAATGGATTTGATGAATAACAGGATTATGGATTTTATTAATGTTGACCAAAACGATGATGTGTTGACGCAAATTAAACCTATTTTTAATTAAATGGTATGATTCTATTTTTTTTTTTTTTTTTTTTTTTTGTGTATAGGTTCTATAGTTATCTGGAAATATACTTCGAAATGGAACTTCCTTTATTTTTTTTTTCCTTTTTTCCGCCACTTGTGCTGGTGCTCCACAACATTTCGGCGTTTAAAGCAATTGTTTTAAACTCAACAAAACTTTTTTCAACCATTACTATTATTTGTATTAAAAAAAGTATATAAATAAATATAAAAAATAAGGGGGGGGGGGACATGAATAACACATTAAATAAATATAAAAAAAAAAACAATTAAGGGGTGGGGGACCGGGAAATTTAACCAATATATAAAAAAAAATTGTTATAAAAAAGCACCTTTCTTCGTAAACCTACTTTGTGACATCCTCCAGGGATATTTTACAAAGTTTCTTCTCTAACCAACGTCTCTATCTCTGATTCTCTATTTATGTTTTCTTTCTGGATCTTGGAAATCTGGTAATGGAATGGCTTTAACAGTCAAGTAACTGTTTTGTGGGTTAGCAATACCAGCATAAGCATTATACCAAGCAACAAAAGCAGTAATTAAACCAAAAACACCACCAGCTTTCTTGACAGAAGTTTTACCACTGAAATCAGCAATAGCCAAAAGTAAGAACGTTATCGACAAAAAGAAGAAAATCAAAAAGAACGCAACAGTAGATTTAACAGTCAAAAGCATCAAAAAGAATGTAAAAATGAACCATCCAATCAAGAAAATACCAACTGCGTAATGGAACTCTTCTTCTTTTCCTTCATAAGCTGCTTTAATACCAAATGAATCAACTTGAAGAGCTGCCCATGCACCCCAGAAGCCACCATAAGAACTTAAGGCGACACCACCAAAAGTGTTACCAACAGCAATTTCAAACATACCAGCAACTAATTGAGCAGCACCACCATAGAAGAATGCCAAACCAACAACAATGTTTGGAATGGTGACACCTCTAGCTTCACAGTTAATTAAACTCAAAACAAAAGTAGTCAAGGCAAAAGCAGATAATCCCAATGGAGCAGGGTTTGCAAAATCATGCTTTGGTGGAGGAGATAAACCTGGATTCAAGGTACCACCAAAAGCAGTAGCCAAATCGGAACGCAAGTATCTCTCATTACCAAAAGTGACATAATCTCCGTCGGTTTGAACTTTGGTAATCGGATGATGTGGGTCGAATGGGGTTGATTTTGAAGTTTCCCCTTCGTTTTCAATAACAAGGCGATGATCTTGTGGTTGTTGATTTTCTAAATCTGCAGACATGATAGTAATTCTGTTTGATAATTAAAAATCTAAAAGTATTAAAAACTTCAAAAAAAAAAACAAAAATCTTACTAAAGAGAAATTGAATGATTTTTATACTATTTCTTGTAATGGAATTATTAAATTTTTTTTTTATATATTTCTTTTCATTACTGTAAGTCTATGTGAGATTCTGTGTTATTCTTTGCTTTTTTTTGTTTTGTGTGTCTGTTCTAATTTTCTGTGTCTGAATTACAATATTTGTAGGGCTATTTGTTGTGGGGGCAGTGGAGTTCCCCACTGGCAACACCACTTTGCAGAAACAGACAAAAAAAGTAATGACCAATATGAACTGATTAATTGTTAATCGTCATAGTTGGGTTATTATCAAATAACAGGGACTAGCATTACTTTTGACATAAGGTGATGGTTGTTATTTTTTTTTCTTGAAATCTTCTCATGTTGTAGTCCGTATGTCGCACAACACCCGGGCGATGATTCTCAATACCCCCCAGTCTGGTGTTAAAGGGAGTAGAATAAATGCATAACATTAACGGAAATGCAATTCCACTAAAATCTTGAAATACTTTTTGGTAGGGAAGAGGCACGACAGTCGTGGTGGGGTCGCAAAGGTTGCTACTCACCTCGGGTCAATGTGGGCCCAATCGCGCGACACACACACAAAAAAAAAAAAAAAAACGGATAAATGAAGTTCATGGGTTTAGATGCGCAACAAACTCCGATATAGTTGGGAAAAAAAAAAAAAAAAAAGACATGGTGCTTGTGGGGCTAATTAGAAGATGAGATTCTGCATATCAAAAAGTGTCCTCGTGCTACCAGTTCAGACATTTATTCGAACCCTCTCCGTTATTTTTATTTTAATACTCGGGATGTTGTAAAGTGATGAGATTAAAATAAGTAATTTCTAAAAGAAAAGAATCAGAATGATTTGCGTAACGATTCTTCTTTGGAAGAAAATAAAATAATTTTATGTCTGAAACGAAACAGACACCATTTGTATTTTGCATCTAATGTGGAGAACAAACGTTTAAACTTTAATCATGTCAAAGAGATATCCCGGAGTTTTGATACAGCTTTTTCCGTTTAGTATACGAGATAGCAACTTGTGGAGTTAGAAGGACCAATGGGGACCAATTGTTTAAACATATGTTCCAATCTACGTACTCTATCATTCTATATGACGCGCATGTATAAACTGAATATGTCACGGCTCTCGTGTATCATTTTTTCGACCCATCAAAACCCCACAGAAAAACCAAGAAAAATAAACAAATAAATAAAAAACATCAAACTAAAGAGGAGATTTAGAAATAAATTTAGTTGCCTGTCTTAATTATAGTGTTTACGATTTGTTTAGGCGGAAATTCGATAATTATCCAGCTGTAGGTGATATATTTGATTTGACTAAAAATTGCGGAGTAAGTTTTTTGATAATGCTTTTTTAGAAACGAAAGAGTAGGTTGAACGGAAATGATATGAAATGATATTGGAGATACCGGGCTCTTTTCTACTATTGCTCAATCCCGGTATTGGAACTGTTACGAAAATAAGAACTGTTGCATCATAATTCTCTGTTAACCCTTCACTCTCTATTGAAGGTGTCACCGGGAGTGTGGATACCATTCTAGAACAAGGTAGAGGCTATGCTTCAGAGAGAGCTATTTCCAGGTAGAGTGTAAACTAATAACTATGTAGATTGATACAATTAAGTGTTACGGAAATATGTAATACCCTAACTCGAGTTCATTGAACCTTCTTTTACAAATTATGTTGTTGCTCGTGTCGTCCCAAATATAAATGGTAGCCCATTTTTTAATTTTGATTATCGCGCTGTCAATGTTATTACCAATTCTATTCCACATCATCTAAGTAGCCAGGAGTAAATACCTTGCCACATAGCCAACGAACTTTAATTCTGAATCAATTCATAATCACTTGAACCTAAGGCCCTTTGTCCCAACTTGCCATCCAATTGAAAATAATGCATATTACCAGTATTTTGTAGCCAAAGCAATAATGTTTTGTAGATTTGCCTGATGATTTCGGAAATACTCATTCTGTGTTTCTGTATTTTCGATCCAGGGCCACTGTTACGCGCTCAGAGCGCGTTACTTCAATTGATAAGCTGTAGCAGCTAATAGGTTTTGTAAACTCAAATAGAAACTTAAAAAGTACCAAATTAGCTGCAGGAACGTTTCATAGTTATCATTAGCCAACGATAAACGTAAATCAATGCTTGACGTGCACAAGAAATAAGGATATTATCACAATCAAACTTCCCATTGCTACTTCTATTTATTGTCAGCTTTGCCAACAGAAAGTTACAGGGCGTGAAACTTTATTTTTCCTTCTTTCTATTGAATGACCAAAAATTTCATGTTGGAATTTATCTTATCCTTCTTCTGATGTTGCTCATTCTTTTTTTTTTTTAATTGGTATTTTTTCTTTTGCATCCATTTTGTGTGTGCCATATTTTACTTAGTTTGGTGTATTTGTAAACAAATCAAAAAAAAAAAAAAAAAAAATCCTAAAAGGGAGAAACTGATTGTAACAAAAAAAACTTTCATCATCTACTAGTTAAATATAAACATCTTTAGATCCTGGTATATTCCTCTTTTTTCTTTATATAGTGCTTTTTCCCCCATTGCTCAAGAAAACCTACTCCTGTACGAACTTTTACAATGGCTAGTTTTTTCAATCGATCTCCGAAACAACAGCAACAACAACAGCAACCACAACAACAACAACAAGATGTTATGGACATTTCATATTCCATGGAGAATGTTTCTATTACAAGCAACATGATGGACATAGATACCAGTTACCGATCAAACAAACCAGCTTATCAACAGTTTAATAAAGAGAACATCACGCCTTTAAATTCACCTACAAAATCCATCTTACACAATTCACCATCACAAACTAAATCTTCTACATCACCACAACATTTATATAATAAATTAGTCAATGCAAATGGTCCTCCTCTGCCTTCCCCTCGTGGACAAACTAAAAATTACCAACAACAAGTACAAAACAACCGCGCAGCAATACAAAGTAATATCGACCAATTACAACCTCCTGTAAACAAACGGTACAAATTGAGTGAAGAAGAATTTCATAAACGTGCAAATAGTTCAAGGACAAAGAGATTGGCTTCAGTTGCACAATTGTATTTCTTGGATTATTATTGTGATATGTTTGATTATGTTATTAACAGAAGACAAAGAACAATGGTCGTTGAGCGAAACTTGTTAACAGATCAAAACTTCAAAGATGATTTACAAAGGCAACAATTCGAGTGGAAAAATTATATTGGACGTGAACGTGCGTTGTTACGTAAACGGAGATTGAAACCTAAACACAAGGATTTTGAAATGATTACTCAAGTGGGTCAAGGTGGATATGGACAGGTGTTTTTAGCTAGAAAGAAAGATACAAAGGAAATTTGTGCTTTGAAAATATTGAATAAAAAATTGTTAGTGAAATTAGATGAAACAAGACACGTCTTGACTGAAAGAGATATTTTAACAAACACAAGAAGCGATTGGTTGGTTAAACTATTATACGCGTTTCAGGACCCTGAAAAGGTGTTCCTTGCTATGGAATTCGTACCTGGTGGTGATTTCAGAACTTTATTAAACAATACCGGTTATTTGATTCCTCCACATGCAAGATTCTATATCAGTGAAATGTTCACCGCGGTTAATTCATTACATGAGTTAGGATTTATCCATCGTGATTTAAAACCAGAAAACTTTTTAATTGATTCGAAAGGTCACATTAAATTAACAGATTTTGGGCTAGCAGCAGGTACAGTCTCCAATGATCGTATTGAATCAATGAAGGTGAAATTGCAAAATCTACAAAATTTAAAAGATTATGATGATTATCAAGCACCTTCTAGTCTATTAATTGAAAGACAAAAAATTTTTAAACAATCTCAACAAGATCAGCAACAAAACCATTTAGCTAATTCTATTGTTGGGTCGCCTGATTATATGGCATTGGAAGTGTTGGAAGGTAAAAATTATGATTATACAATTGACTACTGGTCATTAGGGTGTATGTTATTCGAAGCGTTGTGTGGCTATCCACCATTTTCTGGTTCCAAACAAGATGAAACGTATCATAATTTGAAGCATTGGAAAACTGCTTTGAGAAGACCACAAACTAAAGATGGACGCTATGTGTTTAGTGATAGAACATGGAATTTGATTGTCAAATTAATCACGTCACCTAACAACAGATTGAAGAATTTTAAACAAATCCAGCAACAAAGTTATTTCAATGATATCCATGATTGGGAAAATTTGAGAAACAAGACCCCTCCATTTACACCACAATTGGACAACGAAGAAGATGCTGGTTATTTTGATGATTTTGAAGATGACGAAATGATGATGAAATACAAAGACGTGTTTGCTAGACAAGAACAAAACGAGCAATTGTTGGAGAACTCAAAAGGTGCAAGGAATAATAATGTGAATAACAATTTTATTGGTTTTACTTTCAAACATAAACTAAATCCTAATAACAAATTTAGTCCTAATAATAACAACGGGGAAATAAATTTACTAAATTTAGGAGGTGGCTCGGGCAACAGACTAGATCCATTAGCTACATTGTATTAAATATGTATATATATATACTACTGTTTCCAAATATAATCTGAATGAGTTTTATCTTCTACAAACTTGCGTTGAATAGCATGTATTTCTCTAACTTGATCGATACTTTCTTGTAATACTTCACTCAATTCCTGTTCTGTAAATGATCCTTGACTTTCTAGCATTAACAAATTAAGATCATTTCCGTTATTCTTGATCGTGAAACAACACAAGTGGAAAGAATCACTAGTTTCCAACACCTTTGCAATTGGGTTAACTATCACTTTTCCCCCATTTATGCAAATCACCACGCTCGCAAAAGAGCAATCCATGGCAATATCTGCATCAAGCAACGCAAAATAAGAACAATTTATAGCACCATTTAAATCCAATACAGTTGTACCTGTTGCCGAGCAAGAATTCAAAAACTGAATAGATATTTGTACTAATTGTCTTGGATATTTATAACCTATAATCACTCTTTGTAATACAGATCGCAATTTATCCTCAAGTAGTTTTTCCTTCGTTGTGGATAATCCAACGGCTGGACGTATGTTGATTTCTAAACAAACTTGATTAGGTAATTCTTGACGTGCCTTTGGCTCTATTGGACCAATTATGGATGTTATTAGTTTGGTGGATTCCGAAAGCGTTAACTCCGCTGAACCATCTGCATTTCCTATTATTGAGCTTTTAATTTCTATTGACATTTGTATAAAGAAAAGAGATGAGTTGGTGTTTTTTATTTTTTTTTTTTTTTTGTTTTTTGTTTTTTTTTTTTTTATTGCTCCTCCGTTTTGTTGTTAACAACCCAATCATGACCGACTATGAGAAAGACTTGTTAGAAGATTTAGAAAGTTTAGATGAAGAAATAGAAGAGGAAGAGTCAAATGAATTAGTCAACGGAGATGTGGATGGTTTATTCAATAAGCAACTACAACAACTAATTGAGACCAGTGGAAGTGACGCATTCTTAGATGAACCTAATCTTTTAAACATCCCCAATCCAGCTCAACTTTCTAAAGTATACCCATTAACTGCCCAATTGAAACAAAAAATTGAACAATATTCTAATGATCAAGAGTTAGATTATTTGGATTTGTTAGGCAACATCACTGAAGTACAAAATGGAAGTCATGAACAATCACCGGAATATAAATTCATTATACTAATAAATGAACTAACTAGCGTAATAAATAATGAAATTGTCATTTTTTACAACTTGGTGAAAGCACAATATAAATATATTTTCCCAGAACTAGAATCGTTGATACCCAATGTGATAGATTATGTCAAACTTGTTCAAATTTTTAAACAAGATTTGACCAATATTAAATTATATGAACAAACAATGAAAACTATAATAAGCAATGAAAAGGTTTTGGTTGTTATAATGGCAGCTTTACAGCAAGCCACTGTTTTTGACCCGCAGCCTCAGGTTATTATTGATAAAGTCTTATCCTGTATTGATTTAGTTCTCGAACTAAATGACCTACTACAGTTGTTATCTGATTTTATATCACAAAAATTATCCAAATTTGCGCCAAATGTTTCAGCCATAATTGGACCAATAACAACATCACAATTGTTAATAGCAACAGGCTCATTGAAGAACTTGGCATTGACTCCATCTTGTAACATAGCATCTTTAGGGGTTCGAGATCTATCAACAAAGACAAATAAAAGCCACCTTAACAAAGCAATAAGACAAACTGGGTACCTTTATCATTCGGAACTTGTAAAATATTTACCTCAAGATATATTAACGCCGGTTATGAGAATAGTAAGTGGCAAACTAATACTTTCAGCGAGGGTAGATTTATCCAAATCATGTCCTGATGGATCCATTGGGAGAAAGTATTTGATGGAGATCAAGGGTAAAATAGATAAATTGTTGGCTCCGCCAGAACAAGTCCAAACCAAAGCGTTACCAAAGCCAATTGAAATGAAATCTAAAAAAAGAGCAGGTAAAAAAATACGAAAATTAAAAGAAAGATTGAATGCATCAACTGAATTAAAAAAAGCTCAAAACAAAATGGAGTTCAATAAACAAGAAGAAACCATTTGGAGTAATTTTGGTGAAGAGATTGGATTGGGAATGATTGGAAACAGTAGTTCTTCGGGTAAAATTGGGAAAATACCTGTTAGTACAGGAAATCAAGCTAAAATGTCCAAAAGTATGAAGAATAGATTAGAGAAAAAGAAAGAGTCTAATCCGATAAGTTTCTTTGATCAAGATATAGAGGATATATTTTCTTCCCAAGTTAAAAAGAAACCTCAAAATAAAAAAAGAAAATTAGATACTACGGAAGAAGTAAATGTTAGTAAATGGTTTAATGGGATGCTGAAACAATAGGAACAACTTTTGGAGTCATAGCTGAGTATATAATAATATAAGAAAAAATGAGTCAATTCTACCAGCTTTCTTTCTCTCTTTTTCTCTCACAAAAAAAAAAAAAAAATTGTATTGAAAATTTTTACTTCTTCTCTTTTGTATGCTTTATAGTAGACATCTACTCTCACTTCGTTTATCACCAATTAATATAAGAAGAGTCGATTTTACAAGATCTTATTACAAAATGAGTGAGAAACAACAACAAGCACAACAACCAGTTCCTGATGGAGCTGCTCCAAAACAGAAAACCGCTAAAGAATTAGAAAAAGAAAGAAAAAAAGCTGAAAAGTTGGCTAAGTTTAATGCTAAAAAGGCAAAGAAAGAAGCAGAACAAGGTAGCAAACCAGCTGATTCAGGAGAACCTAAGAAAGTTAAGGCAAAGAAACAACCAGAAGTTATTCCAGAATTTGTTGACAAAACTGTCCCAGGTGATAAAAAATTATTGGTTTCCTTAGATGACGCTTCCTTCAAGGCTTACAATCCTAAATACGTTGAAAGTTCATGGTATTCATGGTGGGAAAAACAAGGGTTTTTTGAACCGGAATTAACTGCAGATGGAAAAATTAAATCTGAAGGATGTTTCTCAATTCCTGCACCACCACCTAATGTCACTGGTGCTTTACATATTGGACATGCCTTAACTGTAAGTATTCAAGATACATTGATTAGATGGAATAGAATGCAAGGAAAGACAACCTTGTTTATCCCTGGGTTCGACCACGCTGGTATTGCTACTCAATCTGTTGTTGAAAAACAAATCTGGGGTAAAGAAAAGAAAACCAGACACGACTATGGAAGAGAGAAATTTATTGAAAAAGTTTGGGATTGGAAAGAAGATTATCATGAACGTATCAAGACCCAGTTCAAAAAATTGGGTGCATCTTATGATTGGTCGAGAGAAAGATTTACTTTGAATCCTGATTTGTCTGAAGCTGTTACTGAAGCATTTGTAAGAATGCATGAAGATGGTACTATTTACCGTGCTTCAAGATTAGTCAATTGGTCAGTTAAATTAAACACTGCTATTTCTAATTTGGAAGTTGACAACAAGAATATCGCAGGTAAAACTTTATTATCTGTTCCTGGTTATGATTCCAAGATAGAATTTGGTGTTTTAACCTCCTTTTCATACCCAGTTGTTGATAGTGAAACAAATGAAAAATTAACTGTTGCAACTACTAGACCTGAAACCATTTTTGGTGATACCGGTGTTGCTGTTCATCCTAAAGATCCAAGATATACTCACTTGCATGGTAAATTTGTTCAACATCCATTTTTGGATCGTAAATTACCAATTATTTGTGATGCTGAAACTGTCGATATGGAATTCGGTACCGGTGCAGTTAAAATTACTCCTGCCCATGACCAAAATGATTACAACACAGGTAAGAGAAATAATTTGGATTTCATTAACATTTATACCGATGACGGATACTTGAATGAAAATTGTGGTCCTGAATTCAAAGGTATGAAGAGGTTTGATGCAAGATACAAAGTTATTGAACAATTGAAAGAAAAAGGATTATTTGTTGAACAAAAGGATAATGAAATGACTATTCCACTTTGTTCAAGATCTGGTGACATCATTGAACCATTATTAAAACCACAATGGTATGTTGATCAAAAACAAATGGCCAAAGATGCTATTGAAGTTGTAAAGAATGGTGAAATTTCCATTACTCCAAAGACCTCCGAAGCCGAATATTTCCAATGGTTAGAAAATATCCAAGATTGGTGTATTTCTCGTCAATTATGGTGGGGTCATAGATGTCCAGTTTATTTTGTCAATATTGAAAATGAAGAACATGATAAGCTTGATAACAATTACTGGATTTCTGGTAGATCTGAAGAAGAAGCTTTAGAAAAAGCTAAAGAAAGATTTCCAAACAAGACTTTTGCTTTGGAACAAGATGAAGATGTTTTGGACACTTGGTTTTCTTCTGGTTTATGGCCAATTTCTACCTTGGGCTGGCCACGCGCTACTAAAGATATGGAATTATTCAACCCAATGTCGATGTTGGAAACCGGTTGGGATATTTTATTTTTCTGGGTCTCAAGAATGATTTTAATGTCAATTAAATTGACCGGTAAAGTTCCATTCAAAGAAGTTTTCTGTCATTCTTTAGTCAGAGATGCTCAAGGTCGTAAAATGTCTAAATCTTTGGGTAATGTCATTGATCCATTGGATGTTATTACCGGTATTCCATTACAAGGATTACATGATAAATTATTGTCTGGTAATTTGGATCCAAAAGAATTAAAGAAAGCCACTGAAGGTCAAAAATTATCTTATCCAGATGGTATTCCGGAATGTGGTACCGACGCTCTCAGATTTGCTCTTTGTGC
The DNA here is from genome assembly GCA_030582575.1 of Candida buenavistaensis. Classification (NCBI taxonomy): domain Eukaryota; kingdom Fungi; phylum Ascomycota; class Pichiomycetes; order Serinales; family Debaryomycetaceae; genus Candida; species Candida buenavistaensis. The sequence continues at coordinate 16,331 of JAKTXM010000043.1, read as the reverse complement.
TTATAGTACTGGTGGTAGGGATATCAACTTGGATATTTTGAGAGTTGAAGGTTACCGTAAATTCTGTAACAAGATTTATCAAGCTACTAAATTTGTCTTAGGTAGATTAGGTGATGATTATGTTCCACCGGCAACTAGCGACTTGACTGGTAATGAGTCGTTGGTTGAAAAATGGATCTTACATAAATTATCTCAAGCTGCTAAAGGTACTAATGAATGCTTGGAATCTCGTGACTTTGGTGACGCTACCAATCATATTTACAATTTCTGGTATGATTTGTGTGATGTCTATATTGAAAACTCCAAATCATTAATTCAAGATGGTACTCCAGAACAAAAGAAGTCAGCACAAGACACCTTGTATACTTGTATTGATGGTGCATTAAGATTGATCCATCCATTTATGCCATTCGTTACTGAAGAAATGTGGCAAAGATTACCAAGACGTTCTAGTGAAAAGGATGTTTTGACCATTATGAAAGCTAAATACCCAACTCATAAACCAGAATTTGATGATGTCAAATCATTAGATGGCTATAATTTGATTTTGGAAATTACAAAAGGTGCTAGATCTTTGTTGTCTCAATACAATATTTTGAAAAACGGTCAAGTTTATGTTGAAACTGCAAATAAAGATATCTTTGATCTTGCCACTGATCAACAAGATTCTATTGTTTCTTTAATAAAGGGTGTTGAAAAGATTTCAGTTGTTTCTAAATTGGATCAAGTTCCATCTGGTTGTGCTTTACAAGCAATTGGTCCTGACTGTACTGTTCATGTTTTAGTTAAAGGTCAAGTTGATTTAGATGAAGAAATTGCTAAAGTTAACAAGAGATTGTCTAATGCTTTGGAACAAAAGAAAAAGACTGACGATTCTATCAGCAAATTCACTGAAAAGACCAACCCTGAAGCTAAAGAGTCTGCTTTCAAAAGATTGGAAAAAGTTAATGCTGAAATTGAAGGTTATGAACAAACAATTTCAATTTTAGAAAACTTGAAACTTTAGAGTTAAAATGTAAATATGGGGTGATTAGAATTAGAGTTTAGTAGAATTTAAAAACTAATTGACGAAACAAATGAATGTTGTGTACACAAGACTTTTGATGTCGATCAATCGTGTACCAAACAAAAAAAAAAAAGTCGTGGAGTTGAGAATTTCAGGAACTGAAACAGCACAAAAATACGCGCGCATTCTTCCAATACGTCATAAAGAGGTAAAATTAGTACGAATTGGGAGCAAAGGAGAGTGAGTCCACATATAATTGCTATCTTCGTTGAAATCCAAACCCTCCACTTTACTATAAATAGGAGAGTAATTTCCCTTTGCAATTTTTTCGTAGTTTTCTTTTTCTCTTAACAAGTAATCAATTTACAATGGATAACATTATTAAACAAGGACAAGATTTATACAAAAGTGGTAAGATCACTAATGATGATCTCAAAGATGCTCAAACCGCTTTCTCCTCCAAGGATGGTGACTTTGCTTCTAAGGCTAAGAATGCTTATTCTGAATACCAAACTAACCACAAGGATGATGCTAAGAAGAAAGAAAGTGAAACCAAGAAATAGATTTGATAAATTAAGGTTTTCATTTGTGTACTGGGTATACTAATATAAACAATTGTTAACAGTTTATGTTCTCCCCTTAGATCAGGAAATGAAACGACACAAAATTCGAGAACTTTCTCATTCCGTAAGTTCTCATATTGAGATTACGACGAAAACGCGAAGGAAATGTTGGTGGAGATTATATTTTGTGGGACTATTATTTCTCTTCAATTGAACACGAATTTCAAATGATCAGATCTTCAGAACAAAGGAAAAGTATAAATTGACCACAAATTTCCCCCATTTCTTACTTTCCAATTCTTTTTTTTTTCTAAAAAAAAAACTTTTCTTTCCTTTATTCTTTATCAAATCAAAATGGACAGCTTCATTAAACAAGGTCAACAATTATACAGCAGTGGTAAAATTACTAACGAAGATATCAAAGATGTTGGTGAAATCTTCTCCAAAGGTGATGGTGATATTGCTTCAAAAGCTAAAGAGGCTTATGCTGAATACCAAAATAATCACAAGGATGATGGAAAGAAACAAGCAAGTAACGAATCCAAGAATGAAGATTCTGAAAAAAAAGATTCTAAAAAATAAACCAATTGAATATGTAATGTTGAATAAATGTTTATCACGATGATTACAATTGTAGAAGTTTAGATAATTGTGCGTGGTTCTCTCAGTGTTGAGGCGTTTTGGTGGCCACAATACCGCAATCTCGACCTAGGTTAAACAACAGATGAAAAAAAAAAAAAAAAAAAAAAAAATTGAAAAAAAATCCCATCTCATCAACATGTCAGAACAAACAGCACAGACAGCCCCAACTATTCCTAGAATCAAAAGGGAGAAACCGACACCTGAAGAAATTGAAGAAAGGAGGAGGTTAAAACAACAAGAAGTAGTACCTGAAGGATTGTCTAGAAAACAATGGAAAAGAGAATTAAAGAAACAACGTTGGCAAGACACAAAGGAAGAGTATCTTCAAGTCCAAAGAGAAAAGAAAAGAATTGCAAGACAGAAGAGACGTGAGCGGATGAGTGAAGATGAAGAACTTCGAAAAGCAAGTCGTATACCTTCAAGACAGAAATCAACAAATGTATCCATTATTGTTGATTGTGATTTCGACGAATTGATGCATGAAAAGGAGATTGTTTCTCTATCTAACCAAATAAAGTCCTGCTATTCAGTAATGAGACATTCTCCGTATAAACTTCCTGTTACAATCACTTCATTTAATAAACGTCTAAAAGAAAGATTTGAAACTGGCTTAAGTGATTATAACTTATGGAAAGGAAACATTACATTTACTGATAAATCATTAACTGAAGTTGAAACAGACAATTCAAACTTAGTTTACCTTACAGCGGATACAGATGAAGAGATTACTAAATTGGAACCAAATCATACGTATATCATTGGAGGGATTGTTGATAAAAACCGTCATAAGAAACTTTGTCTCAATAAAGCAAAAGAGTTGGGGATAAAAGTCGGTAGATTGCCAATTGGAAAGTATATTGAGATGAATGGGAGACACGTCTTGGTTACATCTCATGTTTACGAATTGCTTTGTAAGTGGTTCGAAAACGATGGTGATTGGGAAAAGGCATTCAACCAAGTACTACCACCAAGGAAAATTAAACAAAAAGATGACAATGGACAAACACAAAGTGAAGAAAGGGAAACAACAGAAGAGGCTGTTTGAGTTATATAGAGTGTTTGTAGAGGCAACAAAAAAAAAAAAAAAAAAAAAAAAAAAAAAAAAAAAAAAAAAAAAAAAAGGAAAAAAAAAAAGGAAAAAAAGGAAAAAAAAAAAAGGGGGTTTTTGGGTTAAAAAAAGTTTTTGAAAAGGCAAAAAAAAAAAAAAAAAAAAAAAAAAAAAAAAAAGACTCAACTTCCTCTTTAATAGTCATCCATGACTCCACTTCCTCCAACTGCCGATTTAAAGGATAAACTCATCTCGGCTTATGTAAACTTAAAAATAGAGCATGATTCGAAAAAGTATAATTTATCGCTAGAGCAGCAGAATGAGTATTGTCAACTCCCCGTGATCGGAGCTATTCGATCTTTAGCCAATTCCGTTGACAAATACCGCAACAACGGTGCTTTAGATGCTACATTGAACAAAATTGATTTAGAAAGTATTTATGGCAATTTAGATAAGCGTGAAAAGGAGGAGCATAAAAATCTAGACTATGACGACTTGTTAGTTCTTGAATTGTTACGATATTTTAAAAATGATTTTTTCAAATGGGTGAATCAACCAGAATGTTCATGTGGGTCATCTTCAGTTGATATGGTAGGACTGAGAAGAGGAGAACCAGGAAATGTCGACCAAGTATCTATTATTGAAGTTTACAAATGTAAAGAATGTGGAAAGCGTGTTGAATTTCCTAGAATTAATAACCCAGTGTCATTGTTAAGTACAAGGCGTGGTAGATGTGGAGAGTGGGTTAATTGTTTTATGTTGATTTTGCAAGCATTAATTGGTGGAGAGGGTGATAGAATAAGATATATCTGGAATCAGGAAGACCATGTTTGGTGTGAGTACTATTCTTATGGATTAAAGAGATGGGTTCATTTGGATCCATGTGAGGCTGTTTTTGATGAACCCTTATTATATTGCAATAACTGGGGTAAGAAGATGAGTTTTGTCATTGGATTCAATCGCCACTATGTGATTGACTTGAGTGATAAATACATCACCCCGGAGAAACAAATCAATAAGAGTTCGGTAACTGACATTAGAAAAGTTAAATCAATGATTAACTATGTTAACAGTATAAAATTATTAAATTACTACAGAAATGTGCGACAAGTGTCAACGCCTCAGGAATCGTTACTCAAAGTGTATAATGACATAATTGTGCCCCACAATCAAGAAATAAAACCCCAAAATCAAAACTCATCTCCCACTAAATCTTCAAATTTACCAGTGGGAAGACAATCTGGCTCTGCTGAATGGACTAAAAGTCGTGGAGAAGGTGGTGATAAGTAAATTTTTTATTTTATTTTTTTTTTTTAGTTTTAGTTTTAGTTTTAGTTTTGAATACCTTTAGAATGACGAAATAGTTTTAATCCACACCATGATATTATTGCCCACCACCAGCACACAACGTATATGCACCATATTTTTATTACGTAGGCATCAATGATTTCAAAAATACTTGTTACTTGACTATGTAAAAGTGATGGAAGTGGGTGTATCACATATCTCCATATTTCAAAAAACGAATTTACTGAGATGATAAATAGGATCCACGTTGTTGTTAAAATTAAGTATCCATAAAATCTCAGACGCGAATAATCGATGATGTCCTCTTCTATTGTTTCTGGCTCTATTAACGGTAATGGTGAAGTCATGGGTTGTGGAACAAAAAAAAAAAATAAAAATAAAAATAAAATAAATATGTAATTCTTGACGCGGATTTATCTCAGTTTTGAACACCTAGGCACGTCTAGCGTCGTAGTAGTTAATAATCCAGAATAAAAGTATATTGGGGTGACAGCTTCTTCTATGAAATATTCGTTAGAGAAGCAATCTTGTTCAAATTATGAAAACCCAGTTGGCAAATATTTAATTGAAAATTTTGATGAAATTTAATGCAATTGAAGAAAAAAAAAATTAAAATACAAATTAATAAAAAAAAGGGGTATGTATAATATAAATAATACTATCATAGTACCTCCATAATACAATAGTAGCTTTTATTTGATGTTTTAGGTAAATAATTATCATACAACTGGTAGCGACAAACTAGTTGCGATGATTCAAAAATCATTAAATTGAAAGGATTACATCTTAAATTAGTGTATAACATTTATTAAAAGGTATTAAGATTTTGTATTTGTTACATGGAGACTTTTTATGACTGATATTGGTTCTTAAAACCATGAAAATTATGCAACTGGAACATTGAAAGTGAATATATTGCCACAATTTTAAACATATCATTCCTCTAATTACTTTTTTGGTTTTTTAACCACCACTGCTTGTGGAATAATACAGCAACAAAACAAATCAATCCATTAAATAAAGCTGAAAGCAAAACTAATAATAATTAATGTTAAAAGTATATGTGGTAAAGTTATCCCAAAAAATTTTATTTCAACAAAATGGTCCCTTGGCCCAGTTGGTTAAGGCGTGGTGCTAATAAATTATATTTGTTACGCCAAGATCAGCAGTTCGATCCTGCTAGGGACCACTATTATTTTTTTTGCTGACTTTACTGTCATTGACGCGGAAGTGTTATCGTTGTTGAACACAATTGTTTTATCTTATTTTATTTTATTTTTTCTAAACCCCACTACATATTTTTCTAGGAATTAGTAAATGGTAACTGTGTCACCAAGGAATAGTCATGTGGCACCAGAGAACATAGATGATGTATGTATCCTTTTACTATTGTAGCCAGTGAATATACTAACTTTTTTTTTGAAGATGGAATGGACAGAACAAAAGGAACAAACCCTAGCCAACTATATTACTGATTACTATCAAAAACTAAATGATAGTAGACTCTTTTATAAAAATTTGGACTGGGATCATATTTTCAATTTAGTTGGAGTTACTGATCAGGAGTTTTTAACATTAAAGATTGACGAATTGTATGATAAATCAGTCACTACCTTCATTGAAGAAAGTCTCAATATCAATGAATTGGTATCATATTGGAAGTCAAAGAATAATCCAATTTTCAAAGAAGTGACTCAAATAATCGAATATTTGGGACTTGATTCATATAAATTAGATATACCAGAAGAAAGACCAAATCTGGGGGATCAACACGAGCCTGAGCCAGTGGTAACAAAAGTTAAATCCACTCCAGTTCCAAAATTAACCAAGACAGAAAGACGGTTGTCTTTAGATTTAATGCATCATAAACCATCATTGGGTTTGTTCAAAGAACCCCAGTTATCAAAGCCACCGGTAGCAAGCTCTACCAATATCAATGTTCTTGCAGAATCTGCTGATATACCTAATCCATTACCCAGACACTCTAAACAGCACAAACAGAGTCAATCAATTCCACCACGACAGAATATCCAACAGAGAAGACTATCGACAGTTGATGAAAAACTACCGTTATACATCAGAAAACAATTGACCAAACCTGGACCACGACAAAAACTTACACCAAAACCTTCCAAACGTCCAGTGGTCAAAACATTACCATCAGCAAACTCGTCTATTCGTGAAAGCTATAAAAAACCATCACGATTACAAAACCTAGTGGCAAATTCAGAATCTTTGTATGTCCATTCGAAAGATCCAGAATCAAGCACACCCAACACAGTGGATACCGATCAACGACTTTATTCTGATGAATCAGATGAAGAAAACAGAGAATACATACTGCCAGATCTGCTTACGCGGTATTTTGGTTTACCTCCAGAAGATGACGATAGTGATGATGACGAAGATGAAGAAGAGGAGGAAGATCACGATTTTGTCAACGTTGGTGAACAGGATGACGATTATTTATTTAAAATATAATACACTACTCTATCGGTCTATTTTCTTAATAAATGATAATGAATATTCATACATGAATAATGAAATTGCACTTGTAGGCGCCGTCTTTAAAATACTTATACCGTAACCTTTGTATAATCCAAAAATCCCTTCTTTCTTGAGTATCGTCAATAATATATGCAGAGCAGTGAAAGTTTTCCCGTGCACGACAGAACACATTTGACATCTTTTTCTCAAAGTATCCAAAGGGAAGGTAATACCTTTGGCTGTTGCACCTGCTACAAAGCCACATATTCCTTCAATAAACGGCACGTGATGCATATTCTTAGAAAATTCACGAGCCAATTCATATGACCAAAACATCAATCCAGTAGTGCATGAAACTGATAACATTGCTGGTCGTATACCTGCAAATATACCTCTGACACCTTCTGTGGATATAATCTTCTTTACAGTGCCAGTCATAGATAATAAGCTCCTATTTTTATTTGCCACTAATCGAGTTCTTAATAAATCAAATGGATACGTCACCAAAGTACTTGCTATACCAGAACCTAATCCCACAATTAATGAATGGTTTGCAGAAGATAGGTTCACATGATATGTAGATTCCAATTTTTCAAGTAACTTACTCAACACAGAATACGAGCCAAATTGAACCCCTCCGTATAAAATGTATAGAATTTCTGCAGGCACATTACCTTTCCATAGCGATACTATTCCTTCATTCCTTAGCATGTTCTTAACAATGGTAGGCACTGTCTTTCTATCTTTGAAGCCTTGGGTTTGTAATTGAAGACGAATCTTAATGGTGTCTAAAGGAGCAGTAAAAGCACGAGACACGGCTCCAGCTATCGACCCAGCTATCACTGCTTGAACATGAGTAATTTCTGATCCTTTCCTTAAATGATCTTCTCTATCGCGATGCATTCATGAATAAATTGGTCTCGGATGTAAAATTTGTGGTTGCGTTATTCTTTTTTTTTTTTTTTTTTTTTTTTTTTTTTTCTTTCTTTCTAGAAAAAGAACTTTCATTATTCAACTGGAAGAATGGATATACAACGACACCCATTGATACCCAGATATGTGTTCGTGACTATAAAAAACAACTTTTCTGCAATAGATAATGTACTATCACTACATTATTGTAACCATTCATCTGATCCACAAGTGAACAAAATTTTAAGTCAAGCATCATCTTTAGCCAAATCACGAATCAGGATGGAGGATTTTGAACAAATCATGGCAATAAATTTGGAACTATACCTGATATATTGGTTAGATGATGAATTAATGATTAAATTTTCTTCCAATGTTCCATCCTTGAAACGAAATGGAGTATTTCTTGATAGTATAAATTATTGGATTGAGAAAAACCAAAAATTATCCAAAATTCCTGGAAAGAAAAGCTCAACATCCTCCACACCGACCAAAATAGTGAAACCAAGATCCGCGAGTTCATCACCTACCAAACGTAAAAGTAATATCAATTTTCTAGAGTTAAAGAATGATTCTTCGAAATTCAAATTTAAAGAAAAAATAGAAGCAATCCAAAGTGAACAGTTTCAGGGGTTATCATTATTAGAAAGAATCAAATTGAAAGAGAAACTCAGAAAAGAACAAGAAAAAACAACAGAGACTCCGGAAAAGAAATATCAGAATTATTTATCTGGAAAGATACCAATGATTTATGATGCAATTTATCAATTGTATCATGCCCAATCTGAGAATTCCAAATCATTCTCCACCAAGAAAGTGATCCAGATTATACAGGATAGTTCAAGTTATCCAATAATTGCTGATGAAATCTACGATGGAATGAAACTTATAGAATCAAAGCTATCCAAGGTCATTATGATTAAGAAAAACGACATTGAAGTCCTTCGTGTATCTTATTTGGACAGAGAACAAGACTTACAAATTCTTGCAAATGCATAAAATAGACACAATTATAAATGTATAATAATAATAATAATAAAAAAACAACAACTATCTATAATATCTACTCATCATCTTCTCTCAATGCAATATCAGCAGCTTTAGAATTCATAAAAAAGTATTTTAAAGTGTATTCGATTGCAAAAGTAACAGCCAAATCCAATATTATACATACTGTCAATTTGGTTTTAAAGTCAGTTGACATTGGAACAAATTGCATAGCTTGATTTAATTCTGGCATAAATTCAGTTGATCCAGCAAGACACAAACCTGCAACACCCAATAAACCATAGTACATACCCTTGTTAGAGGTGATACTTTCTCTAAATGGCAAACCAATGTAATTAACAGCAAAAGTAGAGACTTGTTGAGCTAATTGTAATAAAAACATACCAGTATTTAATAAAGATGGGTTGAACTCCTTTTCCAAATCAACACTAGGTTCTCTTGGTTCGACAATATAAATTTCTCTTGTGATATAAACCAAAGTGATTATATGAACAGCAAATTGTCCCAAAATTGAACCCATGATATAAATGTTAAAAATACCATCTTGAGGTCTTTCTTTAGATAATTTTTCCAATGGTTTACCACGAGAAATAGACAAGAAACAAACAGATAATAAAATACCAGAAACAGTAGCTTGTCCATCACCAAACTTCATACCTGCCAAATACAACACAGAAAGGGAATAAGAAGAAATCAAACAATTCAAAGCCAAGATTTTGTACATTTGAATTGTAGAAATTAATGCAACACGACCTTGACGAATAATATGAGTGACAGTATTAACGTTAGCCAACTTAGAAGTAAATGGAGCAGCAACTGAAGCATCACCCAATTTCAAAACAGGTGCCTCATCTTCAGCTTCAGCGTCATTCAAGGCACCAAGAACAGTATCAGCAAAATTACCACCAGCAATGTTGCCACTACTGGCGGTTTTAGCTGGCACTTTAGCTGGTTCTTTCATAGCTGCTGCAACAGCAGCTTTCATGTCATCGGTAATAGTTACACCTTTCTTTTCCATAGCTTCCAAATATTTCGGATTTTGAGGACCAGGTGGATACAAATGGGCAATAATTGGAGGAACTGGTGGTGAAGGTTTACCCCAATTGGTAAAAATTTGTACTTGCTTTTCATAAACTTTCAAAGTAGCTTCAATCTTTCGATTTTCTGCAATTTTGTTCATACCTTCTTCAGTACCGTTCAACAAGGCAACACCAATATTGGCTTGTTTCAAAGCACCAACATCATTCGTACCATCACCACACATCAATGTATTATAACCAGCATCTTTCAAAGAAGTAATAATAAACTCCTTTTGAGTTGGAGAGACTCTAGCATAAACCCAAGTATGTTTCAATAATTCCAAAATTTGCTCATGATCACTTAAATAATTCAATGCATAGCCAGTAATACATATATCATATTTTGAAAACAATTCCAAGTTAATTTTATCAGATGATTTGAATGGGATGACAACAGATTCAGAAACATTTCTCCAAACTAAATTATCTTGGTCACCAATGTCATGATGTTCTTCAGGAGCATCTAAAATTAAAACGTCTTTAGTCGTGATACGAACTTCCTTGGCAACATGACAAGCAGTTAATGGATTGTCACCAGTAATCATAATAGAACGATGAGATGATTCATTCAACATCTTGATAGTCTCAATAGCGTCATCTTTTAATGGACAATGGAATACAATAAAACCAGCAAAATGTAATTTGGATTCAACATCTTCACGTTTGACCTTGTTAAAGTTGACACTAGAATCCAAATATTTATAAGCAAGAGCCAATACACGAGACCCAGCTCTGGTGAAAGATTTATAAATTTCTTCATAATTTTCTGGAGCATCAACAATCATGGTACGGATAGTTTCCGGAGCACCTTTAGCGGCAACAAAATGTTTACCAGAAATTGAGCTTATTTGGGAAATAGTAGAAGATCTCTTGAGTGCAGAGGAAAATTGGAAACGACGTAAAATCTTGATTTTTTCAACCTTGCCCTTTTTGCCTTCTCTTTCAACTGTATCATTAATACCGACATTCCAATGAGCTGCTTTCAAAGTGGCTTGTTCCATTGGATCACCAACAACTTCACCATCATCTAATCTAACCAATGCATGGGCGGAACCTAAAACGTAAGAAGTGGTTTCTGGAGCATCTTCACAAATATGTAAGTGATGGATATCATCATTTTTAAACCCAGCCAACCCTTCAAATACTAAATCTTCTGCTGTCAAAGTACCGGTTTTATCAAAACAACAAACATCAATTCTACCAGCCAAAGGAATTCTAAATGGTTCAGTACAATAAATGTAGAATTTTTGTAATTTGGATAATGATGAGTTAACAGCCATGGTTAATTCCATAGGTAATTCTGGTGGAACAACAGATGTGATAACAATGATACAATCTAAAATCAATTTTGACTGGATTCTACCCATTCTAGTACCTTCCACCCAAACGTACCAAGAGGCGGCAATTGCAAAAATCAACAAGAATAAAATAAAAAAGAAAGCCTCTTTATTACCAACGGAAACACGTTCACTTGAGAAAATCATCATACGGACCAAAGAACCTTGTGAAGTTTCAAATCCAGTTTTGGTTACAACGGCCAAAGCACCATTATCTGGTGCTACTGGGACAATTGGATTTTCTGGTTTAGTAACTTGTAGAGCCATAGTACCACCATGTAAAATAGAGTTCTTGTCAAAACCTTCTGGTTGTAAAGTTTCTTCTCCTGGTCTCAATTTGATAGATTCTTTTAATAAGGGAGTGGATTCACCAGATAACATAGCCTCATTTACAATTGCTGAACCGTCAACTAATAACAAATCACATGGCAACGCACTTCCTTCACTTGTTCTTGTGATTGAAATCAAATCACTTGGTAATAATTCAGAAGTGGAAACTTTTTGCCATTTACCGTCTCTGTGAACATAAACATCGTATGGCTTTATACCCATACTTTGAAATTCCGCCATAGTAGTTCTTCTTTGAAAAACAGTTGTCATTTCAAAAGAAACCAACATAAACAAGGAAAACAATGAATAATACCATTGTTCGTCCATTAACCAAAGGGCCACACAAAAGATTTGGAAAACGAAAAATGGTGCAACTGCATGTTCCTTGAATAATTCCATGAATGTAGGGATTGGGATATCAAATTTGTTAGAGCCATAGTTTCTAATCTTTTTTTCTAAATCACCTGTCAACCCTTTGTTGTCTTGGTAAACTGATAATTTTGGAGATTCATCAAATACAAATTCAGGTGGAGAAAATTTTTTACTTTCAGAATGGAATAAATATCTTCTTTTTTGATACAAGAAACTAACTTGTTTTTCTCCATCATGGAAGGTTTCTCTGTTGATTTCACAAATTTCACCCATACCTGAATTTGGAGCAGGGGTTATCTTAATATAACTTGCATCAGGGATCTTATCCACCTTGCTATAATTAAACTTTGCATTGATATCAATATTCCAATGTGGCATTAACCATAATAACAAGTTCACTGAAATAATAGCTATAGAATATACAAATGTCCATTCTTTACCCACGATGTATTTATCATAATGTTGAAGATAAATTTGTAAAAAGATTGGATAAATAATAGTGAATGGCCAGACATAAGGTCTTAGGAATGCTGCCTTTGGTACCAACAATTCAGCATTTTGAATTGCTGGATTGGCAACTATATCTGACATTGTTGAGTAGTTTTAATAAAACAATAAAGAAAAAGATCAAATTCAAATGGCAAAATTTTCCAGCGAGTTTGGAAAAAAAAAAAAAAAAAAAAATTGAAAGAAAAAATTGAACTACGACGCCAAAATGTCCAGGCGAGTATTATTATTTTTCCGATTCATTGATAACGAAAACTTCAGTGTAGAGTAGTGTGTGTATAACATCACGAAATTATTAAAATTATATATATTATGAAACGTTTAATTCTTGGTATCGACGGATTCATGTTTTTCATCTTTGATGATTTCACCATCAGAAGAATCTTCACTACCTTCTAAATCTTCTTCTTCATCATATTCCTCAATACCAAATTTACCGGTCCAACCATTATCAATCAAGTAATTTTTAAATTTAACGTCTTCTTCTAATAGATCTTCATCTTTTAAATGTGGAATAAAAATAAATGTAACCAAAACACCTGCTAATCCACAAATTGCAGCAATTATAAAAGTCCATCTATCACCCAAACTATTTTTAATTGGATTGAAAGTTTTAGTACCTACAACAGCTCCAACTTTACCAATAGCAGCAGATAAACCGTATGCGGTACCTCTTATTGGAGTAGCAAACGATTCTGAAGATGTCAAACCCATATTATTACCTGGTCCAAAATTACCACAACTCATCATTAAACCATATAATACAATGAATAAAGCAGTGATTGGTTTGATTTTGTTATATCCACAACCAACAATCAATCCAAAGACAATGTAACCACAGAATCCAAGCATTAAAGTGTATTTACGGCCCAAATATTCAACAACATAGGCACCTACAAACACACCAGGAAGGGCAATTGCACCCAAGAGTAAATTCCATTCGGCAATTTTTTCCAAGTTATTCTTTTCAGATGGAGCAATGACATTGGAGATGATACCAGCTGAGAAGATACCATTTGGGAAAGTGACGAAATCGTACAAGAACCATGCAAGACACGTACCTACCAAACGAGGCCAATAATACTTTAATGCTAACCAATATGGAGCTCTTTGTTTGATTGCAGATTTGGTGTATAACACAGAAGTGACCATTTTTAAACGGAAATAGAAAACGGATAATGGCCAAAAACAACCAATTGCAAACATAGTTCTCCACATGGCATCATAATGTTCACCACAGATTCTTCTAACAATTAAGAAAATACATAATGCAAATGGACCTCCAAAGGACAATGGTAAATTTGTAGATAAAATGAATGCAGTTCCTCTTCTTTTAACGGATTCATTAGCAGCTTCACTTGCAGTCAAGGAAGATGACGGATATTCTGCACCAATTCCAAAACCGGTAACACCACGGAAAATAGTCAACATCCAAAACATGCCATGTACTGTTTTCCCATGCGATGCAGCACACATCATAGTACCAAAAATCAAGAAACAAGTGGCTACCACAATGGACCATTTTCTGCCAATGTAATCAGCAGTTAATCCAATGATAACTTGTCCAAAAATAGTACCTACTAATGAAGCGTTAGATACTTGGGTGGATAAACCTGATGTGTAAACCTTAGGGTATTCAATTGCGTAAACTTTATTCAACATAGACATGACGTTGTTTTGATAACCATCTGAAATCAAAGCAAAACCAGCACACAAGATCATTAAAATGTCTTTTAATTTGGCACCTCCTGCTAATCTTTGTCTACGTTCCTCGGCATCGTATTTGAAATGTCTTTTGTGTGGAACATTAGTAGTTTCAACAACTTCGGATTCTTTAGGTATATCTGACATGGTTGGTGGTGAAAAATGGAAATCAAAAAAAAAATTCAAATCACAAAGAAAGGGTTGAAGAAGCTTATTTAAATGAAACTCGGGAAATCAACCACCCTTGCAACTGATACACGGCATTAATTATTCAAAAACAGTAATTTTATAAAAAATAAAATTATGCATAATTTAACAATCAATTATCTAAATTGAGTTAGCCTCATAAAGTTAATCATCCCATGATTTCTGAGTCTCACATTGAAGACTACCCACGTTGATATCCCTTTAAATGACGGTAGTCAACTATTGATTTCTAGAAGTGGTGAAGTATTCCAAATTGAGAGCCAGTCCAAAAGGTTATTTTCGATAATCCCGCGTGAGGAATTAGAATAATTAAAAAAAAAAAAAAAATAAAAGAATAAACAAATGGGGTACACGTGTGCAAAGATAAGCCTTATTTAGTAAACATACATGACAATAGGAATTTATAAGATCGCCAATGCATCAAAAAGAATCCATCTATATTGTATGCCTCGAACTCTTATTTATCTCTAGGTCAACAGGACTTATTGACCTGGCCAAGAAAAAGAAATTTGACACATTGGATTTTATTATTATTATTATTATTTTTTTTTTTTTTTTTTCGCAGTCAGCCATACATACCTTAAACAACGTGGGAACTCACAACCCTTGAAAATGTTTTTCAGAGTTTGGAAATATTGTTAAATTCCCAAACCCTTGATTCATGAGGGATAAAAACCTTTATTTTAAATCAATGCAACCCATATGGGTAGATGAAGTGCCATAGTAATCATGCTTAGGTAAAAGTTGTTGTCTTTCAAGAGCTTTGCAATCTCTGTTTTTTTTTTTTTCATTTCATGGATTAAGTATACAGCATTTAGATAGTCGCTCAGAGCTAAATATAAGCATTTTAACTTGTCTGATTTTAACAGATTTACAATTCACGGTTATGACTACTTTTCTATAGAACTATTCCTCGTACCGAGTATTGTTCCGTGTTTTGAAGTAACCTTATACCTGAACCTGATATGATCCAAAAAAAAAAAAAAAAAAAGGACATAGAAATAAAAAAACGTTTGCAAATGCGTACGAGGGGTTATTCAAATACTTTGATATACGTAGCTAAGAATACTTTACAGAATACAGTGTTTTCAAACTTATTCCAAACTAGCATAGAATTAATATTCTACTCCTTAGTTTGAAAATTAATTTACTTTAGTACGAATAAAAAAATAACATCACTGTACCATTATACATAAAGCAAAAGAAAGGAAAAATAGTACAAAATTAACAATGGCTATGAAACAATTAAATATTTTAAAGAAGTTGATGATTCGATAAATACGACAAACGCTTAACAGTTGGGATTGTTATTTAGGCATTTTTCTTTTTCTTTTTCTTTTTCTTTTTTTTTGGGGTCGTAGCAACTTTTGATTTTGCAACACAGTAGTAAATTAAAGTAGTATCATGTCACATTTTTTCTTGCGTACTGCAGCATATTGTTTGTGTATTGGCATTATTGCTGAACGTGTGATTGAACTTTCCAGTTGTTGGGTCCTCATCTTTTGTTACATGTTGATGCTTGAGATTGAAAATCATTTGGACGGAAAAATGGAGTATCGTGATATCCGATACATTTGATTTCCGACACTTGACAACTCCGTCGGTTATATAAAAAAAAAACAATCGTTGCTTTTGGTAGCGTTACAAAATTTAACAATTTGGTGAACGCCCGCCGACATAGAATTTTTTTTTAAGCGGTAGACCGAGATACGCGATAACAAATGCCGTTTAAATTTGTCACTAATAATTGGTCATAACTAAATTATAAAATTGTTATATTTTTTAAATGATGTAATTGGATGTTTCCCCCCCCCCCCCCCC